>JBBBDQ010002252.1:2210000-2420000 GCA_037127315.1 Ascarosepion bandense | reverse complement strand
AAGAATTATTTATAATTAAATTATATCATTATGGTTTGATAAATGATTCATAAGTTCATTGTGCATGTCACATAGTAGTTTACGTAATTAATTTATTGAAAATAAAAAGTGGGAGAGCCAAGAGAACGATTTCCTTACAGAGTAAACAGAAGCCATAACTCCACTCCATTATCTCAGTACCAAAACGTTTCTTTCTTTTTTTCGAATTCATGTTTCCGTTTTTGCAGAGAAAAAATACCAAACGCAAAGGCAATACATTTCCTTCTCAAGTAAATTAAATTAGTAACAGAAATTTAGTTTGAAGGAAATATAGAAGAGTTTTTACTTTGACGAATTGAAAATGGTAAAGAAAAGATAAAAGTACTTGGTGAAGAATAGTTAAAGAAAAGGAGAGAAGATCAATTAATAACTTTAAATATAACATCAATTAAAAGATCAGGACACTAAAAGAATTAATCTATTGTCAAAAGAATTTTATCTACTATTACATCTCAGTCAGTTACAATCTTTGTATTGACAATCAGACATTTTAAGAAATAGGAAAAAAATGTCTGCCATTCCATCCTGCATCACGTCTTTCAGTACAGCCAAGATTGTCTGAGTGGACTTCTAACCTAATGCTAATCTTTCATAGTTATCAAGTTAATTTGCTAGAGAATAGCAAATAACTTGAAAACTATAGAATGAATAAGGATTTCTAAATCCCTGTTCATTGTAAAAAAATAATTTGCACTGAAATGTATAATAAACAAAAATGTCCTTTTGTCGCCTCTTAGACCGGCATGTATAAAAAAAGAAAAAAAAACCTGAATGTGAATGTGTGTTAATAGTAATAAAACAAAAAAAAAATTAGTGAACAAAGCATAGATTGAAAATGATTCAAGGTTCAAACAATAAATTGGTAAAAATAAGTGAAATAGACAAAGAAATGATGTACACTTACTTTACCATCCACTTCTTTTAAAACTATGTTTTCAGGCTTCAGATCTCTGTGAACAATCCTTTGAGAGTGAAGATATTCGACAGCAGAGCTAACATCTTTTGAAAACTGCAGAATTTCAGTTTGTTTCAGTCCATTACATGTTTTTGATATTACCTTAAAAAAAAGTTAGAAAGTATTGTATAAATAAAACAATTCTTGAGTTACCCAATCTAACAAATGAAAGCCTAATTTAACCACAATAGTGGGGATCTTGACCAACAATAAAAAGAAAACAAACAACTATCCTACAAATCTTATTGTTGTTATTCCTTTCAAATTATTTTATGCTAGCTATTTCTATAAACTGTGATTAAAATTTATTAAATAAACAGTTTAAAACTTTATTTCATTCTAATAACATAGTAACACAACCAATCAGATTTTAGTTCTATCTTCAGTTGAGTTTGAGTTTTGTTTAACGGCATATCAACCTCTGTGGGTTATTTAATGCCAAAAAGGTGGGGTTTTAAGGTATTTTTTTTAATGTTTGGTTATAGTGAGATGGTTGATTTAGTCAGATTTTGATGAAATTTAAATTTTTATTTTATTTTTAGAAAACTGAAGATATCTTCTAGTTTTTTATAAAAAAAAAGGTATTGCTGATAATATTTTTTCCTTCAAAAATGTACTATTGTAATAATTATTTTTTTCTTCCAAAATGTGTTATGGTAAAAAAATTTTTTTCCTTAAAAAATGTATTCTTGGTAATATTTTTCCATCAAAGCCTATTTTTATACATACATTCATAGTGTTTTGACCCCAGTTTGCGGTTTAACTATTTGCCCATAGCTGGGGCCCTAACAGGTGCTACCGCTATGGGTCCGGGTGAACCTGGAACAACAGCAACTAAGAGGTTGTTCCATGCTCCTAAGAACCTTCTAATCAGAGGCCTTGCTGCTGAATCCAGTTTACCGTCATATAACATCACTTAAATTTGGTATACATATATATTTTCTTATTACTATCCACTAAGTTTACTGATATTCTACAGCTCTAGCTTGAGTCCTTTCTTCATTAGCCAAATATTCCTGCCAGCACACACACAAAAAACACTAAATTTTACAAATTTTTACTTCAAATTTCTTTCAGTAAATTTCAGGACTTAACCCATTGAAAATCAGAAAATAAAAAGATTGTCAGGTCAGAAATTAATTTGTTACTGACAGAAATGTTTAAGTTAAATGTAATGCTAATAATTTTACTTTAGAAATGCATTGAAAATCAGGACCTAAAAGAGTTTAGAGGTCAAGAATTCATACAATCATGACTGAGAGAATATGGCTGTTATATGAGTGACTGTTCCAAGAAAATTCCATTTTAAATGACTTTCGTACTGATATGATTCTTTTGCACACTATATGTTAAATGATGTACAATCAAAAGTTTAAAATGAAAATCTAAATTAAACAGTCTTTAGGGAATTTCATAAAATATAACTTTTTTTGTGATCGCTCTTTTCATTAGCATTACTACCCACTTGCAATTTCTAAAGTCTTGACTTTGTTTTAGAGAATCTGAGTATATTTCAGACAGGAAAGAAAAAACATCTCATTTTTATGACCAATAAACTAAATATTACAAAATTCATAAAAATAACATTAAAATTAGTATTTATGAGGGAAGAGGGTTTGGCAAACATTAACCTTTGTGCCTGCAAAAATAGTGTTTCTTTTTCTTTCATATTTTATCTGATGAAGCCTAATAAAGGCAAAATGCATAATCTAGTTTCAATGAAACAGTTTTCCATATGTCATATGATTCAAACATTGTCTAGAATATATATCCTATCTTATACACACATATATTATAATGCTATGCAAATTATTAACCTCTGTTTCTTCTCTTTCAATAGTATTTTCTACAAACAGAAATTTGGCTTTCTCATGGGGTCACCTATCAGCTTTGCTCTTGCTTGCCCATTTCTGGAATTTTTAGAATCCAGCCCATTCAAACATATCGTACCTGACAACTCTACTTACCTAAGATACGTAGATGACATCCTCTTATTTTAACCCAATGATATTAACCTATTAAACACAATAATGAAGCTTAATGTTGAATCGACCATCAAATTTGCACACAAATTTAAACAAAGAACTCTATACCTTTACTCAACAGCTCATTAATATGCAACTATGATAAATTAGATTGTAAAGTTTACCAAAAACCCACAAACAAAAGCAACCTAATCAATTTCTATTCCCAATACAACCGGATAATAAAATCTGGATTAGTCATAGGATTTTCACTTTAGAGCCCTTAAAACATGCAGCCATGAATATCTAAATGAAGATAAGAAATATATTGAGAAAACATTCAAACTTCTCCACTACCCACACCATTTCATAATTCTGCCTACCAACAACCTTTCAACTAAATTTGCAAACATATTAGCCATCCCAAAAACCAGGTGTAGTATCATATACAAATTAATAGACAAGTATAAATAGAGAATAACTGGAGAGGTAAGGAAGAGAAAACCCTATTGTCACAGAAGACATGGAGAGCTGTGCTACAACTACTACTACTATGCACAAAGAGATGGGAAACACAATAATGGCATCGCTGATAGAATCCTTAAATTTGATGGATGACCCAGAACACATAGAAACATGGATAAGAACTTTTACTTCATTTACAAGAATAAAAAAAAGCTAAGAAAAACAAAGACTGATAGAGAAAACGAGATAACCAATTTATTTCTTGCTACAGTTGAATGCGAAGCGGCAAAAAAGATTTCAACAATGTGTTACCCAAGCGAATTAGAAGAAATGATATTTGAAGAAATTGTGAAAATTATAAAAAAGAACATAAAACCAAAAAACAGATTAGTAATCGCTGAAAGAACCAAGTTTTTAGAAACAAGACAAGCATCAAAGGAGTCCATTATGCAATACTTACATAGATTGAAAGAATGAGCTACGTATTGTGAATTTGAAAAACTGAGAGCACAGAAAATGACTATAGAAGACGAATTGATTCTTCTTAGGTTAATTGAAGGCTTGAATGACCAAAACCACAAGCAAAAAATATTAAAATGTCTACAGAGTAACAGAATGAGTTTGGAAGATAGTGTAAAGTTTTTGCAACAATTACAGATGATTAGAGAATTTAATCAACCAAAAAAAGAATTCAAGACATACAAGACGAGCATGACCAAATCCATAACTAAATGTAGATATTGTGGAAAAAAACATGAGAGAGATAAGTACAAATGTAAAGCTTTAGGAAAAATATGCTCAAATTGCAAAAAAAGAAAAAAAAAAAAGAAAAAAAAAAAGAGATCGTTTTCAGAATGTATGCAAATAGAAAAGGCAAATTGATAAAGTAAAAACTGTTCAACCCCCCCCCCACCCTTCAAAGAAGCAGCTGAAATATTAACAATGAATACACAAAATAGAGGTAGAGAAAAAGTAAAGATAAATGGCCACGTATTTAACATGCAAGTAGATACAGGCAGTAAAGTGATGTTGATAATGAAACATTTCTCAATAAAATTAGGACAAACAAAATTTTGAAAAAGCAGCATACAATTAAAGTAATTTCATGGAACAACCATAAAAACAATGGGTACATTTCAAGGCAATTTTTAAAACCAACAAGCATTTTGAAATAATTCCCATTGCAGTTGTAGCATGCAAAAAAGTTCACAGATTATTAGTGATTAATGTATTATAAGTAGATACAGTGAGACTAATCAAATCCATGGAAGCAGAAGAAAATGAAATAGGATTATTAAAAGGCTATAAAGCAAGTATTCAACTAAAGGAAAACCATCACCCAAAGTATATAGAGTTAAGAAAAGTTCCAGTTCATATTCTATCTTTGGTGGTAGCAAAATTAAACAAAATGATAGAACAAGGCAGACTAGAAAAAGTAACTCAAGGTGGTAGTAATTAAGTGTCACTGATAGTAGCGATAAAGAAACCTGATGGAGATTTAAGGATATGTGATGATTACATAATCACCAGATTTGTTCAGACTTGTTTCCTTTGCCAAATATCAAAACTGGGAACCAAGAGTTAACAAAAATGGAGTACTTTGCAAAAATAGATCTCAAGGCAACATACAATCAAATGGAAATTGACGAGAAATTCAAGTAACCAACCATGATAAACACCCCTATAGGATTGATAAGATGGACTCATCTATTGTTTTGAATGAAGACTTTCAGTCATGTTTTTCAAAAAGCAATTGAAAGAGTCTTATTTGGAAAAATAAAAAAATATAATACCAGGACAATATAGGTGTAGGAGTGAGAACTAAAGAAGAGTTAAAATATAAAACACAACAAATTTTAGTGAGATTAAAAAAGGCAGGCTTGACCATAAACAAAAAAAAAGAATCAGAATACTTTTGGGGGCTAATAAATTTTCATAGTAAATACTTACCAAGAAACAGTGATATAATAGAACCATTTGCAAAAAAACAAAAAAAAAAAAACAATGAATTTGACTAAACACAAAAGCAAGCTATCACTTTTGAAACACTAAATATTCTGAGAGGCAAACCAATAAGTTTTTTTTATCCACAAAAAGAAACAATTTTAACCACTGATGCAAGTGAAAAGGTGATTGCTGCTGTTTTATCACAAGAACAATACCCAATCATGTACATATCAAAAAGGTTAATGTCAGCAGAAACTAACGACTTGAATATTAAAAAAAGAAGTGCTAGCAATTGTATGGAGCATGGAAAGGGTATGAAATTTTTGATAGGAAAAAAATTCTTACTAAAATCAGACTACAAACCATTAGAATTCATATTTAACCCAAGAAAAGAATTGCCCAAAGTCATATCGTCAAATATTTTAAGATGGGCAAATAAAAATCATGGCATTTGATTTTGACATAGTATGCATAAAAAAAAACCCTATTTCTCATGTAGACACTTTATCAAGATTGCAGTTCAAGAATGAAACAGAAGAAAAACAAGAAAATACTGAAGAAAAAACAATAAGAGTGAAAACATTCTTTCTCTAAATAGACTCGAAATAGAAACAAAGCAAGACCCAATATAATAAAAAAATCAGATATGAAGTAATTGTTCGATGACAGAGTGATCCTTTAAGGAAACAAAGCACAAAATAACCAACAAAAGTAGTATAATATCCAATGGAGATGTAATAGTAGCTCCACAGATACTGAGAAGGAACATATTAAAGGAAGAACATGATGACGTACATTGTGGCATAGCAGCAATGCAAAGAAGAATAAAGTTACAAACTTGGTGGCCAGGATATTCAAAAGATGTAGAGGAATACATTAAAAGATGCCCAAAATGGGTGAAATTCTTTTTCACCCATTTTGGGCATCTTTTAGTAAGCAAAAATTCACTCATGGCCCACAGAAACAGGGCCATGGGTTAGGGTCCAGATGGACCATACACATATCAATGATAAAGTATTGTTCTTAGTATTAGTAGACTCATATTCAGGATGGCCAGAAGTTGTCAGAGTAAAAGACAAACACCACCAAAATAAAACAAATAATAAGAATCATATTCTCAAGTAATGGAGTACCCCAGACGATCGGCACTTAGAATGCGCCCATATTTTACGATGAATGTGCATGGTTAAAACAAATTGGATACATCTCATACAAGACACCACCATATCACCCACAATCTACTGGCATTTTGGAAAGAATGGTACAAACAGTGAAAATGGGATTGAAAGCATTCTCACCACTTAATGAAAACATAGAAGTGTATTTGCCAAAAATGTTCCTCAGTTACAAATCCATTCCACATGCGGGAAGGAAATTGAGTCCTTCAACATTAATGGGAAGACAAATCAGAGCCCCCTGTCTTCTGCAACAAAAGAAAAAGTATGGTATAGAAAGAATAAAAGAGGCGAATCCAGAAGAAGTAAACTTCCAGATACAAAAGGAACACAACACAGCTATATTTAAAAAAAGGGACACCATATACTGGCGCATACAGATCAATTCAAAAGCAGAAACAAAATGGATGATGTGGAAATGGAAGGTCAAGAACAAGAAGAGGCAGAAAGTTACAAAAGTGAAAGAGCAGGAAATGGAGGAAAATGAGAATGAAAAGACTGACTAATATGAAGAAGAAAATGAAGGGAGACCAAAATCACCATTAAAGAGAAGACAAGAAAGGAAGGACAATACAATACAAAAATAATCAGGAGTAATAAAATAATAAACAAGAGTACAACAGGGAGGTGTAGTATCATATGCAGATTAATAGAGAAGTATAAATAGAGAATAACTGGATAGGTAAGGAAGAAAAAACCCTGTTGTCACAGAGGATATGGAAAGCTGGGCTATGACTACTACTACTATGCACAAAAAGATGTAAAACATAAAACTAGGATTGCTACCACCACCTCCAAAACTACTAGTAATATAATCAAAAAGAAAAATATACCAAATACCATTTCAAGTTACAGAATTTATCAGATAAAATGTCTACAATGCAAAAACGTGTACATGGTGTAGACATTATGGGATTTAAAACCTGCATCTATGAACTCAAGAGAGATTTGTGTTTAGACAGATTCTAATTTTCCCACTTTACATCAAAGCAATGTGGGACATAACTTTGATTTCACTAATGCCAGCCTAATTATAAAAAAACATAACCCTATAAAGAGAAAATATTTTGAAAACATAATAGCGTTACTACCAACTATAAACACTCAACATTACTTCACCATCTTTCTACAGATCAATTCTTCATGAATCTAACTTATGTCAACCTAATACATAAAAATGAAACAATTAATACTAATTTGATCTTCAATGAAAAATTCCAGCCAAAATAAATTATCACATCCTGGTGTATTTCAGTGATCCATATAGAAGTGACAACAGCATTTCCACACATGCATGTAAATATAAAATATCTAATCAAATACAAAATCATCGCAACATCTTGCTACATTTCAACGATCTAATCGGAAATGACTTCCACAGACTTTTCCTCACACACATACAGTAACTAATGTTAACATGTAACATACACCTTGACAGATAAGCATTGATACATAAACGCACACATACACTATCACACATTTTACCATCCAAAATATTCCTCACACATTATTTAAAAATTACTTGTTGCTTTAATAAACATGACGTGTATTTAAATGCATACACATATTAATGTTACTGTTCAATATACACCTAAACAAACAAGCATTTCTACAGACATACACTTTACCATCCAAAATATTCCACACACACATTTAAAAATTATCTATTGCTTTAATGCATGTAACACATATCTGACCAATAAGAATTAACCCCAAACCACAACATACAAGTATACAGTCTCTTTGTTATTTTTTCATTTTTCTCTCGGTCTCTGAAAAAGCTTTAATAAAAAGTGAAACAAGTTAGAGGCCAAGATACATTTCCTATTTTTTCTTTATTCTATCATCTTGTTAGATTCTGATCCATATGTTCAAACACGTATATATATATTAAACCCACTATATTAAAAAAACTATTATTAGCATGCACCACACAAGTACCCTTTCACGATCCCTTAGGCAATATTTATACACAAATAGATGGTATTGCGATGGGATCTCCTTTAGGTCCCCTCTTTTCTAATTATTATATGGCAAATCTAGAAAATAAAATAATTAATGACAACAATAAACCCTCTATATATGTAAGATATATAGATGACATCTTTGTTTTAGCTAATATCGATCAAATTAAATATCTTAAAAACAAATTTGAAAGTCACTCCGTCCTCAAATTTACATTAGAACTTAATAGTAATAACAAACTCCCATTCCTTGATGTATTCATTGATTCTAGCACACATAAATTTACTACTTCTCTATATAGGAAACCAACTAGCATAAATTCGTGTCTTCTTAATTATAATAGTGAATGCCCCCAACGATATAAGTTAGCTGTTATAAAAAACTTACTTCAACGCACACAAATGATATCTTCTTCCAAATCTATATTTTATAAAGAATTACACAACATTAAGCAAACACTAGTCAATAATGGATTTCCTAACTCCGTTATTGATCAACAAATTAAAATGTATCTCAACAAACTTAACAATAGCTCTAACAATAATGATAATATTAATAATAATGGTTTACATCAAAATAAACATAACACTATTAACTTATACTATTGCAACCAAATACATAATAATTACAAACAAGATGAAAAAACTCTCAAAAATATAATACGTAGAAATGTTAAACCAGTCGAAAGTAATAATCAAATTAAACTCATTATATATTATAAAAAGTTTAAAACAATTGACCTCATAGTCTATAATAACCCAACAGGCACTAAACTAAATTCTTTACAAAAAACCAATGTAGTGTACCAATTTACATGCCCATTCAGAGATTGCATCTCTGATACTAATCAAAAACCTAGTACATATATTGGTTTTACCACAACCACGCTCTCCCGTAGACTTACATGTCATCTTTCTGATCAGAGTACTATTAAACAACATTTCTCTGAAAAACATAAACATGTAGGTAATATCAGACAAATTTTGGTCAACAATACGGTGATCCTTACTCATACACACAGTAAGAGGAACCTGCAGATATTGGAGGCCATGTACATCAAATCAAAACAACCAACACTCAATAAAATCAACTTTAAAACAGGAAATAACATATTACATTGTATTTGAGTACATGGTTTTGTTGTCATTTCGCGCTACCCCGCGGTGTGACGTCATAAAACCGCATCGCAAACTTAAGAACTGCGTTTATTATTTTTGGTAACTATTGCCGTTGCCAAGCGGAGTTTTATGTCAACACAAAATGAAATCGTCGGTGATGGTGGATTTTATAATATTTAAGTTTAAACTACCTCTCTGAAGATGGCTCATGTGAGCCGAAAGCTTAGAAGAAAACCAATAAATAATTATCCAAATGTTGGAGAATTTTTGTCTTTATTTTCAACTGAAATTAAAGCAAAAATACGACGTTTAGAACGGCTCATGATTAAACATAATAGACATTCATTGTCTCTTATATTTAATAGCATATGTCTAGAAAATATATATATATATATATAAAAAACTTTACACACAGACATAGAGAAGAATATTCTCATCATTGATAGATATGTTCTAAGATACATATCGATGGAGAAATCTATTTTACCATAAACATTGTAAGCCCATTTGATGAGAAAGGAGATGCAACCCCAATCTTCCCTCAATAAGAAAGACTTTTGGCTTATTTTCGTAATTGATGAATGAAACTTTTTTTTTTATCGAGTTTAATGGCTTTGAGTATACTTAATTTGATTAGGTTTTTTTTTTTATATTTTCAAAATATCATGATAATCAAAGACCTGTTTTACTTATGTTATTATTTTGCTTTAAATTTAATTTTTTTGAAGAGTAGTTTTAGTTTAATACAACAGTTTTACTGATTCAACGAATCACAGATAAATAAATACATAGTTGACAATTCCACAGATAGGGAAATCCTACTGGATAAAATTTTCATTTCATTCCTTCAGAATAAAAAAAATACTACCACACTTTCATATTTGTAATTAAATGATACTTGTTATTAACTGCACACACCTTCCTGAGATCCCCTTTTGAACAATATTCCATGGCCAAAATTGGTAAATTTTGACTAAGAATTTTCAGAGGTACTGGAATCTCTTTAGCTGTAATGACATTTATATGACTGAGCCTTTTCATGATTTCAATCTCCTTCTTCCATCTTTCCATTACTGTCTTGTTAATTTCACCACTCCCACGAATCTGCTTCAAGGCTATTTCTTCATCCTGGATATTAAAAATAAAGAAGCAAAAATTTAGTAAGGATTTGAGATAATCTTCACCTGTTCTTCTTTTTTTAAACAATTTATTCTAAACATGCTTATATTTTTTAATTATGACATTTTCAAATATTTTCTTTAATAAACAAAATAAATTGCAAGCAATGTCCAAACTTAAGTGCTCTGTTTGCATCATGCATATTAATTTAAAATAATATATATGTTGTGATGAATAAACTGCTGTCTAACTTACACAAAGATGAAAATCACATTGACATCTCATTTTAACAAATAAATTTACCAAAATGACACAAAGATGAAAATCACATTGACATCTCATTTTAACAAATAAATTTACCAAAATGACACAAAAGTATCCGGAAATACTGAAGAGTAAAATTTTTCAAAAAAAAAAAAAAAAGCCATTGTCTTCAATAACAGCCTATAGGCAACTTTGGGATCTTCTACAACTCTTCTATTCTAGACAGTCTAACTTGTTTAAGTTGATGAATGCTGCCATAATCCTTGTCTTCAGTACCTCTTTGGTGTTACAAGGAGTTTTGTTGGTCTCTTGCTCAACTGCACCCCACAAAAGGTGGTTGCAGAAATTGTCTGACAACCATGACTGGGTTCTCTTGTTTGTGTGGCATGGTGCAGAGTGCTGTTGTCAGACATACTGTTCCAGCAGCAACCCTCTTGACCAAGGGCAGCACTACCTCTTCAAGGCACTTAATGTAGGCTTCGGTGTTCAGTCTGAGACCCTTACCAACAGTTCTTTTCTTATCAGAACAATCAGAGTGATTTTTTTCGAGCTGCTGTACCTTCATAATCACTATTAGACTCATCCAACTCTTTCCGAATCCTCTGCACTGTCCTAAACCTAAACACTCTGAAATGTTTGTATTGGAGTTTCCAACATAAATGCCAAGTAATGCAGCATGCTGTTTCCAAATTTCTGGCAGACTGAATTGCATCATGGTGATATTTTTCTAACATATGGAGCCCATCTGACCCTAATATACTGTGCAATCAACAAAATAAAAAACAAAGAATGTTCAAAATTAAAAATATAAAATAGCAACAATTTACCAATCACACCCTGTAAACTGGCATAAAAGTTTTAATTAAATAGCTTTAAATAAATTGTTTAATGAGCCTGTGATATCAGTGACCAACTGAACTAGAATATACCTTCCAGTTGGATCAATAGAGGTAGCATTGCTTTGTGCTTTGGATGATATCAAAGGACAGTTACTGGTGATGAAAAGCAATCATGCAGGTGCTGAAAATGACAAACTATATAACGTTTGATTTTGGGAATAAAATCATTGGTTTTATCTCCATATATCTTGAGGTCAGTGCTACAGATATAGCAGATTGTGAAACTGGTGCATTTAACATGCTTACACCCACCACCCCCACATCATTGTTGACAGTTAAATAGAGTTATGGTTGACATTAGTAGATGGGACAGAAGTGAGGTATCTACACATGTGCCCCATACATGGTATTTACTATGAATCAGATGGTCTTATTAATATTGGCATGGTTAGAGAAACAGCTGTGATTTTTAACAGAGGAGAAAAGAGAAAATGAAGATCAATGCTGTTGAGGTCCCACAAATAAAAGTGTACTCAACACACAGATCAGAATCAGTGTTCAGGGCTACCACAATATCAAAAGTGATAATGTCAAAGATACAGCTGATAGGGCCCTTGATTTTCTGTTTCAAATTTTCTTTGATTCTGTTTCAACTTTAAGGAAAAAAAAATTTTTTTTTTTTTTTTACTTTTCATTTCATTTTTTCCGTTTTTATAGTATTTTAGAAGAAAATTACAATACAATACAATACACTATTATCAAAACTGAAAATAAAAACATAGTTCAAAGTTTTATTGCATATAAAAAAATAGAAAACATCTACAAATTGATTTTTTTTATGTTAAAATCCAAGTCCAAAAATAAATTATATGTAAAAATAAAAATATAACATGACTAGACAATAAATGGAATGTTCCAGTGCATAATTATCTTTGCGGTAGAACTTTTAATCAGAGCTTCCTTCTTTAAAAACAGATTCAAATTGTTAATATTTTTTTTAAGCAAAAGGATTTAGATTGATTTATAATTATTGATTCATAATGTAAAAATCACATTTAAAGTTTCAACAGCAAATAGCATGAATATCAATAATAGATATTTGAATAAAGTCAAACTTTTTGACTAACATTTTACAAAACAGTAATTAAACCATAATAACTGAATATTTGTAACAAAATATCAACTAACAAATTAGACATATTAATTCAAAATTTCAATAACTTATCCCAAATTTAACTGTTTAAATTTAAAATTGCTAATTTTTTTCATTTGAGGAAATATCTAATCTCTAAATTTTCCTTGTAATACAACATTGTGAGTTGCTTGGTGTTGTCAGGAGTAAGACCTTCATGTGTTTTATTGAGTAAATGCTTATACTGAGAAAATGAATGTTCAGCATTTATGCTGGTAACTGGCATCCATATGACCTTATTGACAATCTGCTCTTATTTGCTTTCCAAAATGATGGAATATTAAAAGAATTTGGTAAATTATCTTGGTAATTCACATACATTTTGAATTCTTCAAGAAGATCAGTAGAAGGACATTGCATATCCTTGATGGCTGTAAAATTGTCTAAATCATGGCCTATACAGGGTAGCTGTCTAGGATCAAATACGTGAGTTGCCTTGCAAAAGTTATACACAGGGTGGGTATTCAGTTTTGAAAAAAGATGTGCTGCAAAAATCTTGGAAATTGGAAATAATTCTCTCCTTCTCTGTGTTCTTTTAGTTCAGACAGAAGATGATCAGTTTTTAAGC
Organism: Ascarosepion bandense; assembly: GCA_037127315.1. Classification (NCBI taxonomy): domain Eukaryota; kingdom Metazoa; phylum Mollusca; class Cephalopoda; order Sepiida; family Sepiidae; genus Ascarosepion; species Ascarosepion bandense. The sequence continues at coordinate 2,406,390 of JBBBDQ010002252.1, read as the reverse complement.
CAAATGTTGATTTTGCAGTACCCTTATGCAAATACTGTTTTACATCCTCCATCATGTTATATACAACACATGCAAGTAGAGACTTAGTTTATTCTAAGTTTGTCAAAACTATTATTAAACGAGTGCATTTCACATTTATAAAATGCAGATTTAAACTCAAATTATGATCAGAAGCATGATGTAGTCAACCATCATCTACTAATTCTAGAATCCTATCGACTGCAAGGCCATAGCTCTTTTCTTGCTTAAAGAATCTTTCATAAAACTGTACAAAGGATGAGTGATATTTGGCCACATTAAATCAGAAATTCCATCTGGTTGCCACCGGTACATGGGGTAGATTCACTTGTTCCTTCAGCAAGAAACCTCCAAGCCATTTTAAATACCACTTTTTTCTGATTAGGCTTTTTAAAAAAGGTTAACTTGATGAAAGTACTGAGCTGGGTAACATTATCAAATGCTGGCCAGTGTGAAAATACTTCACCAACAGGATTTAAAATATGTGCTAAGCACAACACATGGCAACTGTTAAATGAGCTTTTTTGCAATAGGCTACAGAATTTGTTACAAAGGCAATAATATCCTCAAATGCAATATCCACATGAGTTACAGCTCAGTTGCATGCCTGACTTACAGTTTGATGATTGCATTCTCCCAAGGTTACAACATCAATGAGAAATGACTCCCCATGAACCCTTGCAATCACATTCAAAATGCTGTTTCATCTGTTATGATGATAATTGATTAGCAAGCTTGGTTTTCAGGGTGTCAAACTGACAAACAAACAATTTTGGTAGATAAAGTTATCTAACACAATTGACACTTGGAACAGCACCACCTTCTTTACAATGTTTTAATATGAATGGTCTCATTTTGTCAATTTTGTGGAGAAATGTCAGACAAAATGCACATTTTCAAAAAAACAAGGACAAAATCATCTCATACATCTTTACTCTTCAACAAAGTTGTGTTTGTCTTTTGTTTCAATTTAGAAGACTTCTTTGTTAAATGAGTTTTTGATTGTGTCAACCCTATGAAGACAGAATTTGCAAATAACATATTTTCTTCACCATAAAAGTCATCAGGAAATTGCTCTACCCTGGCTTTAGCACAAATTTTAGATACTGAGGTCATTTTTTTTTTATTTTTTATTTTTTACAGGAGCAGGTCCAAACTTTTGAGGTTGATTCACTGTATCGACTTGATTCAGTTATCTTGGCAATTTGTATGGTAGGCAAGGGATAGCATTTACTCTTCTTTCATAAAACAAGGTTACAAGTTATTTAGAATCTTTTGCTTGTAAAATGTGTGATGCCTAAAGGAAATTAATTTGTTAAACTTATTGGTATAATTTATATTATAAAACTTATTGGTATAATTTATATTATAATTATTATATTTATAAGGAAAATAATTACAAATATTTGTAAAAACAAATTTTAAGAAAATAACTAGTTATATGTTATAGTGATATTTATTAAAATGGTTAATTAAAGAGACAGTTATTAGATTTCGGAAGAATTAAAAAAAAAAAAACAAATAATTTGTTATTATTGAAAATTACATTAAAAACACAGATTCCATTTAGGATTAACGATTCTGGAAAATGTATTCCCTTGACACTAAAGATAGGAAAATTGAGCCAGTTTCTGGAGCGTTGTTGTGAGGTGGGCAAGAATTCTAGTCCCGCATCAAGGTTGGAAGGTCATTAGGGTGGTGACATTTTGTGTCATAACATAGCTGGTCAATGTAGGTGGTTGCTGGGCAACTAACCCATCTTGCTTGATGACCAGGTGTCCAGAGCAGAACATCACTTGCAAGTTCTCATTTTATTCACCAGCAGAATTCACTTTGCAGGACACTGTTTTTATCAACAGATACTGCACCTTTACATTACTATTTTGGCCTTTATAAAAATATCTTTATGAAAAATAAAAATAATAGTTCTCTAGAAATTGTAAAAATCATCAAACACTATAATTTGCTGAAAAAGAAATGATGAAAACTGGGAAGACGAAATTATGAAATTGCTTGAAAGATGGTATATGATAGAGAGGAACGAAATAGTAAATATGTTGTTCAATAAAGTTAATATAAAGGCAAGAGCAGTCAAAGACTTCAAAACTCTGCCAAGGGAATACCAACATCATCTTAGCAATTAGGAAGAGCTGATTATTAAAATAAGAATAACTGCAATGAACTTGGCTACTCTTTTTTCTTTTCTTGCTTTTCAATATTAAATATCAAATCTATTAAAAACTATAATATATTTGTGGAAAAAATAGCATATTCAGAAAATATAATGTAAAGCAATATAGGGGAGGTAATTCAATATTTGGCATGTGGAACATGAAAAATATTAGGGGGGGGGATGGAAAAATAACTCAGAAACTTTATTTCAAACTGGATTGAACCCAAAATCTAATCAATTCATGTCCATCATGAGGCCAATCGTTCCTGAAAGTTTCATCTGAATTCCTTCTGCAGGTTTTGAAATATCTTGCCATGGACATGCACAAACATGACTGAATACAATACCCCTACTTTAACGCAGAGGTAAAGATAGGCCTTTTATTTTTATTTCACAGAGCAAACATTTTGTGTTACCCAATACATTAGTTTCCAAAAACTGGCTCAGCTTGAATACAGCAATAAAGCAATGGTTTCTTCAGCCAATTTTGAAATTTGAATTGATAAAGCAAATATCCAACATCACACCAAGGAATTGTCCCCTATAAATCTATAGTTTAATGATTAGAAAAATATTTTATTTTAAACAACAAATATTTACTTTCTTGCCAATGCACTTAATTCAATACTTCTCCATAAATATTATACAACAAAAATTTCAGATCAATATTTAGCTAACAGCTGTGTCAAACTACAGACTTATTGCTTCACTCATATAAATGTTGATAGACAAAAATGTTAATCAAAATAAAGAGTACCAGGATTTGTATACATACACCCTTTTTCCATAGATCAACAATACCAAATCCTCCATTTCCTAAGTTTGTAACTTTCTCCCAGCCACCAAATTTGTCTGCTTCTGAAAAAAAAAAAAAAAAAAAAAAAAAATTTATTTCTTATAATAAATATTTATATATTGAGAAAAAAAAAATTACCTGGCCCCTAAAAAGGAAAAAAAAATTACATGACTTCCTAGCAAGAAAGTAGCTAAAACAAGTGCCTTTTATTTAAAGAATTTGTGAATACTTAATTGTTAAACAAAAAGTTAAGAATTTTATAAAGAAATAAACATTTTTTATATTCATTATTAGTACAAAAAATCATTTATATTGGTGAATGTCAGTATAAGTTTATCTGGAAAGAAACAATGCTGTTATTAATAAAATGAGCTGAAATTATGTGTGCAATATTTCACAGCTCTAGTATTATTCCAACCATATATTCAGCTGATGAACTTTTCCTCCCATTCTTGTACTTGCACCATCTTGTTTGTCATCAGAATCTGCATCTCAGATTATTACTCAAAACTAATGAAGAGATTCACAGAAATATTTCTATTAATTATGGATAAAATATTTCAAATAATATGTAGAAATTACAGCAGACATGTCACTCTTCCAAATATGGCAGCAGTTTACTGAATTTTCCGATTTTCACATTGTTGGCCACATTATTGAAAATCTATGAATATTATGCTGCAATTCAATTGAAAATTTATTTACATAACAAAGTTTACAAAGAATTTGAAAAATTGAAAAATGTCATCGTAATAAAATTAATGTGAAATGCATGCTCCATATTCTGAAACTAGTTTTAAAAGTTATTTCTTCATATGAAAAAACTGCACATCATCCAGAATAGCATTTCAATGGCCATCTACCAATGTAAACCTTATTCTTTAAAATGCTCTTATCTTCAGTTGGGTCATGATTGGACAAACAATCTGAGCATATTTCAAACGTATTTTATTCATAATTTTCATGTTAAATATTATTTTTCTGACTTCTTTAACTATATCTTCATGTGTGTCTTAAAAAAATAAAACAAAATAATCAATACATGTTTAAGCTGTCATCTCAACATCATCAGCTCACTACTTCATAAACTATAAACCTATCCCAAAACATCACCCTACTGCCTCGTTGACATTTCAACCCTTGAGGGTGATTTCCATCAGTAGTGACTTAAAAGTTGCCCCATTCATTTGTCTGACCTAACAAGGATAGCATAGTTTTCATCTAGTCTGCTGTATTTCATTTATCTGATGAATGTCTATTAAGAGAAGGCACTAGTCATCAGTCTCACATGTTTTGCTACTTGTGCTTATCACCATTTTCTTGCTGTTGCATCATCTAAACATTTTATAACTAGACAAAGAGAATTATTTTTATCTCCTTGATATGGGACACAGTTCAAGGAGATAAAGTTATCAACTTGCTTTTATCAAACTGTTGGTGTAATAAAAAAGAAAGAAAACAAACCGTCCACTTATAGTAGTATCAAATATCTGCAATAGATTTCTGTCTCTCAGCCACAACACTTGTAACCAAATCACAGTGCAATGGAGAGTTCTAGTTACTAACAGTTTATGGAGAAATGACAAAATGGAGTCACACATCTAACCTTCACTTCTAACCAGCAAAAACGCGTGTTTGTCCACCAAGCTCAGAAAATCCAAGTCTCCCATAAGTGAAAATCAACGGCTTTTATTCACCAAGAGATCGTTCTGATCGGTCGTGCCATTCAGAAAAGGGAAGAACATTAGCATAGATTCTAGTCCTTAAAGTACATTTTACTAACCACTTTTTGGGCATTTTTCTTTGACAGATCGCACACAAAACACAAGCTCTTTTTCGAGGTAGCTGATGATTATCTCTTTCACTACACTCCCCACTGTCACATAAGTGACACCCAATGGTGGGCCTCTTTATTCTTGAGCTTCTCCAGAGCGGGGCAACTGCTGGAGGGTATTGTCTACACCATCTGAAGAGATGCTAGCCCTACCTCTGATGGTTATTATTCTTTCACTTCCTGAGCACTCACTTCTAGTGTCACTTGTTGAAGTATCTGAACCTACACAGGGACAGAAAACTTTCACGTGTCTTGGTGTTCCATTAACCAGCACTCTGCGCAGGTTACTGATTCCAATGATATGCCTCACCCAGTAACATATTGTACACCAGCTATGTGGGGCTTTTACCCACAGGTAATCACCCAGGTCATACAAGTGCTTGTTCTTTTATTTGTTCAGTTGAAAGTGTCACATCAATACCTCTTAGCCAGACTTTGTACCAGTAAATCATGTTGGCTGGTGCAGTTGAGGGTGATACATTGTCTTTAGAGGTAACATTGTACCAATACATGTCTTCCATTATGGAACACTGCTTCCTAGAATTGATTCTCTTTACACTCTAATGGCATTGCTCAGTTATGCCATTTTCTGATGGAATATATGTGCAGCAAAATCTGAAGTGGACTCCCCACAAATCCAAAAAATCTTTAGTCTACTTGGGTGATGTCCATTCCAACACGGAACCACACTTTGCTCACATTCAGTTGTCCTTTTGGCCATTGCACAGGTGCTGGGTCAATGGATTGACACTCCTTGCATTCTCTGACCATCGTCTTGATGGCAGCTTTGGATACAGAGGGATCAATCTGCCTCACGAAATATAAAGTCCGTTTTACACTGTGAAGTCCGCTTTGGCAATGCACAGATTTTAGTAGATCTGAGTTATGGTCACTCGCTGATGTTGCACAGATATATCTTACCAGCTCTACTTCTTCCTTAACAGTGTCAAGCCATCTCTGGGGCACCCTTGTTAAATTATCTGCCTTGTTCTGGTTTAATCTAACCAGCTGTATATCCACTGATAAGTTGAACTCACCTACCAATTTTCTCAGTGTGTCTAGCCACCATCGAATGAGCATTTCACTCACAGCCTTTGTACGTATCCTAGCCGTCCCCATAAGAGTGTCTACTATCCACTTATGCACGCATGTGAAATCTGTGAATAAATGCAACACATTTGCATTTCATTACAGGGCTGTAGTCACTCCTTTCATAATGGCATCCAATTCTGACAAGTTGATATGCTGTGTATCCTTCTCAGGACACAACCAACATGCGCCTTCCACAACAGTTTCATCTATTTCAAAAGACTCCTGCTGCAAGGGAACTTGTGTCAACCCAGACGTCAAATTCATATCCGTCAACACACCATTTACCACATACGTGGTCATCTTGATGCACTCTGGTAATGACTTCAACTATCATGTCTCTAACGGGAGCATCATTTGTTTTGTCATTCCAGCAGGAAGTGACAGCAACCACCCAACGTTTGCAATGTGGATCTAACAGCCCACAGGAAAATATCCCACCAGATTTCCTATAACACGCTGATTCGTGTCATGTGTCTGAGAATGTCTAGGAGCTCACTAGTAAAGCACATTGTGCTCTCCCCAGACCTGCAAGCCGAGCACATATGCCTTGTCCTCCAGTCATTCTGGGTTCTTACACTCAAGCCCAAAGTCAGCAAGATGCTTTCAAACCTGCACAGTGGGTACTAAGGTTTTGTTGATGTAGATGTCGTCAATGTAAGCTGACGTCACTTGACAAATTGGGATGAGGCCCCTTGGAAGATGAAGCTTGACCTCAGGATACAGAGTCAGCCATTCATTGTCCAGCCACACCTGCTGTTTGCGCTGGTATTCTTCCTTGATGTGTTCAGGCACTGAGTACTCTAACACTCGGTTCTAGAGCATTTCTGGTGGATTATTTTTCGACCATTTCCACAGTGTTGTCTATGTCTGTCCTTTGGTCGAACTCTGAGTTGGGCCCGTTGATCCTCAAAGCAGCACAGATGGGCGGACTAGAAAAATTGACTTCACCAGCCTCTGTGATGCATACACCACCCAGCTCCTTGATAATGTCCATTCCAAGGAGCAGGTCAAAATGTAATAACTCGCTGTCCATGACCAACACACTGACTGAGACATGGTTGCTGTTGTTGATACTGAGTTTGATGTTTCTGACTCCTCGTCTTCTGGGAGCCTTTGCATCAGCTGTTAATATGTCCAGCTTTTATCTGCTCCACTGCCAACAAATCGAACTGTTCTTGAGTGACTGAGAGCAGCCCGAATCTACTAAGCTGGTACGTGTTATTTCATTGATGCGCACCTTAATCACAGTGAGCGCCTCTTTCATACTCGGTGTGGGCAAGAGATTGATGTTGCGTCCCCCATTCCATTTCCCAGATATTTAGAGGCAATGTGACCTACTTTATGACATTGGAAACATCATAGGCATGATGACATTCTCATGTACAGCAAAGCAGTAATGTTACCTCTAACACTACAAAAAAAGATCCTGAAAGAATTCCATGTAGGACACCCTGGTATATCCAGTATGAAGAGTGTAATGAGAAGCTATGTTTACTGGCTTAGCATTGATAGAGACATTGAAGCTTTTGTCAAGTCATGCAAAAGCTGTGCTTTGGTGGCTAAAGCACCATCAATTAAGTTTAATCCATGGCCAGAAACTGACCGCCCGGGGTCATGTCTTCATATTGATTTTGCTGGTCCAATGAACAGATCATATTATCTTATTGTCATAGACAACTTTTCGAAATGGCCAGATATTTTCAGATATAAGAATCTAATCATGCATATAGTAATACAGTTTTACATGAACTATTCATGAGGTTTGGTGTTCCAGATCCGGTTGTTTCTAATAATAGTACATACTTTACATCGAGAGAAAGTTCAAGGAATTTTGCAAGATGTTTATGTTAAATCACGTTACAATTGCACCTGACCATCCAAAAAGCAAAGACCAGGTAAAGCGTTTTATGGATTCCTTTAAAAGAGCTTTAAAAAAGCCAATGGTGTATCCGCAAAGGCAGCAATACAGCAATTTCTGCAGATGTATAGTACTACACTGAATAAAAATGCATCTTCATCCATGTCTCCAGCAGAGATAATGTTTAAAAAATAAAAACTGGGAAGTTGGTACTATTGTCCGAAGAATTGGAAAAATAATATAGCTTGTTAAAGGACCAGAATTAATACATAAAAGGCACTCTAACCAAATAAAAAAAGAGGCATACAGTTCAAGAGAACAATACTCCTGATGAGGTGGAACCTATGGATGTTCTCTTTGATAAATTTGACATGCACATTCCACAAAAGGCTCCTGAAATAGATGTCAGGAAAATGCATAGTAAGAGGAAGAGTAAGAATACAGAAAGAATAGACCCTAAAAAGAAAAAAATATTGACTCTGGAAACAGCCAATCTGAAAGGGATAGGGGTATACCTACCTGTATAGACAAATGGGATGTTCCTAGTCTCTTATATACGTGGACACAATTAGGGTAGAGTAATTATAGTTACTAGCAGTGTATCTACTTCACGCAGTGTACGAATCTTTATTTGTGATATAGTATTATTCCCAATTTCTGTTTTGTTAATTACTCACGCAGTAACCTTTTAGAGTTACAACACATACATAAACACTAATGTTGGATACAATTCATTCAATAATCCATGGAAAACCTCAGACTGCTCCTTTCTGTCAAAAATACAAAAAATATCATTTCATCGATGGTAATGGGCAGATCCGTAGCATGTCAAAATGATTGAATATTTTAAGGTATTGGTAGTTCTAAAAGAGATCCCAGTTATTTAGGGGCTAGTGTCATTGAACCATTATAACCAGATAAATGGTGGTAAGACCAAAAATACATCTGTCACTGTTAAATGTATTGATAGCATTTATAGATTCAGATTGATATTATACTCTGCTCTCTGTTTTATTTTTATCCTTTCACCCAAAGTAAGGCAATAATGAAACTAGGATGCAATAGGTTTTATGATATATGAAAGTATGTGAGAAGAAGTAAATACATTATTAAAGAGGGACGATAATAAAAGAATAGGTGTTAAGAAGACAGATGATAGGGATTGACAATGCATTTGAATTTTTGAAGATCAAACAAAATGGAAGACAAGAAACTGGAAGAGACCCCTACAAGCAAGACGTATGAGAAAAGAAACTGTTAGCACAGAACTTCTGATTACATCATGCAATTTCAGCTGTAAAATGATGAGACCTACCTGCCAATCTAGTACTGTATTTAAATTAGTAAAGTTGCAGTACCAAAAAGAAAAGCTCATAAGAACAACTACCATGAAAATATTTATAGAAAAAGTGCAGGAAAGCTAGATTAGAGCATTGGGAAAGTGGTTGAAGCTGAGATGCCAGGTCAAGACTGATGATATTGCAGATTCTTCTTCAGATTTTATGAAGAATTTCTAAATAATTATCTGAAGCACCATACCAGATATTGGCAGCAATATTCAATGCATGGACAAATGGCAGATTTATAGATGCATAGGATAGATGCTAGCAAGATAAATTGTCTAACATAGCACAGTGAACTAACTTTCCTAGTAATTGATTCAATATAATCTTTCCATGTCATGTCAGCAGAAAACATTAACCCAAGAAGATGCAATGCGTCACTTTCCTGGAGGTTAACAAAAACATTTCTCTAAGACAATTAAAAGAGAGCCATTTCATTTTGGAGACATTAACATCAACAAGCCATTTCCTATCCTAGTTAACAACAGACTATAGACCAGTTTTTAGGTCAGATTCCAATTTGACCTTACTAGACTGATCAGATTTACAATTAAGGCTGGAGTAAATAGTTGTCATCAGCATAGATAGAGGATTGTGATTTGATGATATCAGGAAGATTGTTGATCAAAATTAGAAATACCATAGGTCCAAGGATAAAGTCCTGGAAGAACTTAACCAGTTCGTCACAATGTTCATGTAAGCAAAGGTACCTCCAAGTTTTCTTCAGCCATGATATTGTTGATGATACATTGTTTAGTTATTCCAATGATCTTAGCTCTTGTTATAGTCTTTGAGATATGGTCAGAATTTTTCCTAAGTAGCAGAAATACACCTCGCAGAATGACAAATTTTAGCATAATATCCTTTCTTTCCATAGTTACTTTTTTTTAAAAAATCATTTCACCCTAAGGTGGGACTGCCACTAGTGTGCAGGGGGTATTGGTGAAAGGAGAAATGATGGGATTCAAGAAGATAGATGGGAAATGACATTGGAATTTTTGGAGATTGTAGTTATGGAAGCAAGTAAACAGAAGAGAATTCCACAGGCGGGAAGTGTGAGAAAAGAAACTATTCAAGTAAAAGTGGTGGTTACATTTAACTATTACACTGAATAATTGGACAAAAGAGATTTACTGAGACCACAAAAATAATCAGAGACAGTTTTGACCTGCTGCAGTAATAGTGACAAAATAATCAATAGAATCTTGTATTGACAAATTAAGGAGGAGGAAGATTATTTGATGCTGGACCTACAGCAACACTAAGCATGTTGTATGTAAAAAAAAAAAAAAAAAAGATTGCTTCCAAGCCATTTTTAAAGCATGAGCTTGTCTATAAAACAAAAGTTTTGTTTTCAGGTAATCATTACTTTTTCAGTATAGATAATTGATAAAGGCATCTTGGATTTAATTGTCACATAATTCTTTGACAGAGATTGCTCAGGAATTACAATCTTTTCTCTAAATCATGAGAATGTTCATGAACTTTGAGAAATTGCAATTGCCAGTTGTTGCTATATTAAGACTAACCTCAGAATAATTCAGGCTCATAAATGTCTCTCTCCATTATTAAGTATTAAGTGTCATGAAAACAAAAAGAGATGCATGTGGTATCCTATGCAAATTAGCCGAGTTGTATTTAAATGCAAAGCCGCTGTCGGGGCTCTATTACATCACGCATGACAGTATACTATGTACCAAGTTACTGAAACTGCGAGATATACCAGACATAACAAATGGTGTCACTGATAGGATGCCTAGGTACCATGGACAATCCTGAATACGTCGAGATGTGGATAAAAGCTTTTGCAGCTACAGCAAGAGTGCGTAGTCTCAAAGTCTCAAGATTGCAATGCAGACAGAACCAAATAATGGACTTGTTTATGGCTTCTATGAGATGCGAGGCATTAAAGAAAATCTCTACAATGTCTTTTGAGGAAATTATCAGCATAATAAAACAACATTAGACTGAAAAGAAAACTGGTCATTGCTGAAAGGACAAAATGTTTTGAAGTCAGACAGCGGCCGGAGGAATCTATCATGCAGTATGTATACAGACTCAAGGGACAGGCAAAGCACTACAAATTTGAAAAACTAGGGACTCCAGGCAGGTCAATCAAGACGAGCTGATTCTATTACAAATAATTGAAGGACTTAATGACCCGCAACATAAACGAAAAGTAATGGATTGCATGCAGGGTGACCATAAGAATTTAGGAATTAAGTGTGGACTATTTACAGAGATTTCAACCAGCCAAGAGAAGTGTTAGAGTCATACAGAGTGAACATAAACAAAGGCAAAGTGAAGTGCAATTATTGCAGAATGGTGCATGAAAAGAATAAATTCAAGTGTCTGGCACTGGGGAAATGGTGTCTTAAATGCAGAAAAATGAATCATTTTAAGACAGTTTGCAGAAGTGAAAAATCTGTAGAAAAAATGAGATTAATAACCCCCTCCCAAAGAACAGCAGGAAGCCAGTGTATTTGCAGTAAATACACAAAAGAATGGTAGAGAGAATGTGAAAATAAATGGCTGTACATTTAGCATGCAAGTTGACAGACAGCAAGATAACACTAATTTCAATAAATTTTTGGATCAAACTACACTGACCCAAGTTTTTTTTTTTTAATCATATCACCCCAAGCAAGGCAGTAACGCCACTGATGTGCAGGGGGCTACGTAAGAGTGAAAAGGTTAGAAAAGAGAAAGCCAGAAACCACATCCTAAACAGGAAATAAGGGATGAGCCTCTTCACCTGTTCAATAGACGCGGGTGGAGTGTGAACCAGGCAAAGTGGTTTAGAGTTAAAACAAAAAGTGGATCAAATATTATGGTGCTGGAAAAAGGCTGAATTAACTATTAATAGAGACAAATGTAACTTTGATTGCAAGAACCTGGCATATTTGGGATACCAAATATCAAAGACTAGTACAGCACTTGACAAAAGCGCTAACAAAAAAGATTATGGAGATAGTGACTCCAACCAATAAAAAGGAATTGGAATCCTTTTTAGGTTAGATAAATTTTTACAGTAGATACATCCTGAGACCTGCTGAACTAATTGAACCATTGTCAGAGTTGTGTAAAAAGAACACAGAGTTTGAATGGACAGAAAGACAATGCTTTTATGATAGAAGAAACCTATAACTAGGGTGTTAGATTCTAAGAAAAAGATAGAATTGACCACAGCGCAAGTGAGAAAGTGATAGCTGTCATCCTATCACAGAAAGATCATTCGATAATGTATTTAGCTGGGAGACTGGCAGAGATAAATTACTCAAACATTGAAAAAGAAGCCTTAGCAATTGTTTAGAGTATGGAGAGGGAACAAAACTTTTTACTAGGTAAGAAATTTCTACTAAAGTTGAACCACAAGCCGTTGGAGTTTATTTTTAAACAAAGGAAGGAGTTGCTAAAAGTTACGTTATCGAGAATTTTATGCTGGGCCATTAAAATCATGGCAGTTGATTTTGACATTGTATATGTTAGAGAAGTACCATCCCAATGTAAATGATTTGTTGGGATTATGGTTTGTAAAAGGAACAGACAATGAACATGGAACTTAGGAAGACAAAATAATTCAATGGGTAGAGATAGATATACGGTCAACAGTTTTAAAAAATGAGACCAAGCAAGATCCAGTATTGAACAAAATAATCAAAAGAATGAAATAAGTGGAACAATTGTTCAATAGCAGAGCAGCCATTTAAAGAGATACGACATAAATTAGCAACTGAAAATGGAATTATATGCAATGGTGAGGTGATAGTAGCTCTGCGGACATTAAAGACAGACATATTGAGAGGGTTATATGATGACCTGCATTGTGGAGTCATAGTGACATGCAGAAGATTAAAATTACAAGCATTGTGGTTGGGTTATGCATAGGATATTGAGAATTTATTAATAAATCTCCAAGATGCAATGAAATTAGAAGATTCAGGCAAAAAGAGTTTCATTCGTGGCCTAAAGAGGCACAACCATGGCTTAGAGTACGTATGAACCACACACACGTCAGTAACATAGGACCATTTCTCATAATGGTGTATGCGTACTCTGGTTGACCAGAAGTAATCAAGGTTAAAAACTGGAGAGTGTCCAGTCAAACAGGTTTTGAGAGATGTATTTGCAAGGAATGGAGTACTGCAAATACTAATGTCAGATAATGCACTTGAATTTTAGGACAAACATTTGTGTACATGGTTAAGGTGAATAAGCTGCTTGCCATATAAAACTCCTCCATACTATCCTCAATCCAATGAAATGGCAGAGTGGATGGTACAAACAGTTAAAATGACATTGAATTTATTCTCATCCATCACTGAAAACATTAAGGCATTTCTAGCAAAACTACTCCTCAGTTATAGGTCGATAGCACATGTGGAGAAGAAGTTGAGTCCATTGGCACTCCATTGGTAGACATATTAGAGCCCCCATTACCATGCCTTTTGCCACAAGGAAGAGAGTATGATACATGAAAGACAAAAGTACAAATCCCGAAGAAGTGAACTTCCTTTTGTAGAGAGGTAATAATATGACTTTGATCGAGAAGAAGGTGCTGATCAATTTAGAAAAATGATTGTTTCAAATGATGTGGAGATGGGAGATAAAAGTTGGGAGGAGGTAGGTAACTACAGTGAAGAGGCAGAGCAGAGAACAGAAACACAGGAGCAAGAAGATTAGGAAAACTACAGTGATGAGGATGAACAAGAAATGGACATAAGCAGAGAAGAAAAAAACTGATAAAGATGATTAAGAAAGACGAAAGCAACTAATAAAAAGTAGAAGAGAGAAGCAAAAGCAAGAACTATATAAATCAAAAATAGTTAGACATAGCGAAAGGAAAAACAAGAGAATACGACCACACTGATTTCGGGTGGGTGTGGTATCCTATGCAAATTAACGGAATTGTATTAAAGTGCTAAGCCACTGTCGAGGCTTAATTATGTCACACATAACTGTACTAAGTACCAAGTAATGAAACTGCAAGTTATACCAGACATAATGCATTTAGAAGCTTTGTTTAATTTGATACAATTTGACATCTGAAAAGAACAGAAGCATAATATTTGTAATAGCAAATCAAATGTGACAACACTGATACAAATATACTACATTATTTAAATAAGATTTTATGTACCTGTGTGATAACATGGAAATTGACATAATTACTAATTAGGAAGTTGAAAAATCAAGTATATTAAAAAGCATACTGGCATAAAATAATTATAATGCCTCAATTTATTTTAATTTAGATGTTGCTGAGTAACTTTTTAAATCTAATAATAAATTCTGACATTAATGAGATAAGAAAAAGATAAAGTTATTTGTGTCAAAACAATGAATTTTTGATAACTGAGAAATCTTTACAATCACATCAAGCAACCAAAGGTAATTTTCTATATTATTATTAACTATTAGTTAATCAGACTCACTAAAAATTGTGAAAAGAGGGAGTAAGGTCAGAGTACAGTAAAAAATTTTCTTTCCAAAATATCTTTTCTTTCTCTCTGGCTAAAACCAATGAATAATATTAGTTTCCCTTTTCTGTTAAAAAAATTTATACAAATTTTTATTTTCTCACCATTTTATAAACAGATACGTGAAGGAAAATTGTAAATATGAACTCTAAAATTGAAATTTAAGTTTTCTGATAATTTGTTAGAATTTCTGGGATGAGAAGATATCTTTATTTACATTGGAACTATTGTTCTCATTTTTAGTGTTCCCAAATCAAAAATAAAGGAAAAGTTAGCCATCAAGACCCAACAGGTTGATTGCATAAAGACATATACCACAAAGTCCACTGTATACACATGCAACCTCTCAAGGTTCACTGAAGCAAGAAAAGTCAAGCACTATTATAGCAATTTATTGGATCCTTTATTATTTTCTATTCATAAAGCATGAAAAAGAATTTTTTCTAACAATCCATTCCACTCACTGACATTTGAACCTTAATTGGTTAACAGAAACTTACTTCCATGAATTCACTGACCTCATTCAGTAAAGAGGCATTTTTTCTTTCTTTTTTCTGTAAAAACAGCATGCAACACAAAAGTATTTTGTTCTTCGGGGTATGTCACCATTTTCTTTTGTACAGTGACACTAGTATCATTGTGCTGTCAGCTGACAAAAACAGCACTACAGTGGTGATGGACAAGTTGGAATACTCTGAGAAATTGACAAGTCTAGTTGGAGATAGTAACTATAAGAAGGTGAAAAAGGATCCAACCCTAAAATCAAAAGGAAGCTGTCATATATCCTAAATAAGAATAAAGGCTTTACACTGAATAAGAAAAAACATCTGATACCATTATATCAAGCTGTCACATATGGGCCAGACCTCCAAGATTCACAAAGTTGGTATTCTGTTAGGATCTATAATCAGTTGTAGGCACTGGGCATACTATCCACCGAGCAAATTCCTGGTAGATATAGTCCCTCCATTAACAGAGAAGTCATTGTCATGTGTTAAGAACTCAGAACACTTGTGGAATCAATTTAAGTGTTATATATTATCTGACCATGTGTACAATTTGCCTCAGAAGTATATTTACATTGATCAAATATTGTTTGATGTAAAAATGCAAAGCTGGCAAAATTTAAAAGAAAATAGATATTGTTTTGAAAAGTCAAGAAGGTAGATGCCAGGTGACAGGTGAAATTATCTTAAGACGACTGTTCTTAAAAGTCACGAAATATAAAAACAAGAGTTTGTTTACATTGAGATAGATATCGTTTTTGGAAAATGAAGAATACAGGGCCAGCTTTGCATTTAAGCAATGTGGGGTGTTTTGATAAACAGCGTAGTCAAAGTCAGAGGATATAAACCATTCAAAAATAATAAACAATATACATGGCAAAAGATGATGTGATCAAGAGAAACTCAGCTATATAAAAGGGAGATGAGATAGAGGCAGGGGAGATCAAGCAGAGCCAGCTGGGAAGAACCCAGAGCAAAGAAAGACAACTCAGCCAATCAACTCTCTCATCTGCGTGCATGTCTACCTCTGCCACTCCTCTACACCACATCAAAGAAAAAGAATAAAAATGTAATTGTATATTTTTGTATATACGTGTTTGTTGTTGATATTGGAATGATAGCCATTTTGGTTTCCAGGTTATATATGGTATATAACATAAGGGGCTTCCATTTATAGCAAATGGAGATTAAGCTTGAATGCAGTGAGCCTGTCCTGAGTTCCTACAGTTTGATTGGAATCAAACCCCTCTCTTGAAGAATGTACTAGCATTCTGATAAATGAAATTGCTAAAGTTTTGTGTACCGACAAGATTCTTCCAATAAAAATCAAACATACTATCAGGACAGCTTTCCTGCTGCCACTGGTAATGGCAAATATATCCATGAAATTCTCTGAGGAAATCATTTTAGGAACTGCAAAGCGAATTTACTTGGAGTGTTAGATCTTGTTGAAAGATCATGACTGCCATTAAAAGTGAAATGGATTATTCCGACTTCCTTGGTCTTGTGCAGATGTACAATGAATGGGTTTGTCTATTGTTGAGTGGTTTAAGAAAGCAGAGTGCATCTGTAAACTATTCAAAATCAAGGAGCCTGCAGTAGTCATTCCATTGAGGCTAACAGGGGGCACTTACACCATTTACCAGCAACTCGGGAATGAAGTGAACTTGAATGAAATCAAGCATAGTCTTTACACAGCATTTGGCATGGATGAGTTCATTGCTTGGAGGCAATTTATTAGGCAGCGACTCCTCCATAGGGAGACAGTTGATGGGTACCTGACTGATCTAAGAAAGCTGTCGGTACCATTCAGGGATGTTAACAACCAGATACTGGCATGTGCATTTTTGGAAGGTCTACCCATTGGTGTCAGCTGGCTCCTGCATGCATCATCAATGCCTGAGGAGATGGGCATTGATCAGCTACTGGCTAGAGCCCAAACCATTTTGAAGGAGTAATAGCATGTCGCAGCAGCTACACAAACAGAAGAGGCCTTTTGTAAATTAAAGGAGGATGTCATCGGCAATTGTTGTGTCCTTATAGCTCTGGAGAACTCCAAATGCTACAAGCATGATGGTCCCAACCACTTCTCCTGAGAATGCAGGAGTCGAAGTAATACAGGGAGTAGGAATTGTAGTAAACCATGTTGCTATCGCTGTAATCTGGGCCATCTAGTGTGGAACTATCCAAGAAATGAGCTCAAGGGCAAGAAATTGTTGCCCTGTCAGTCAGTAAGTATGGATTTGCCCACAGTCAGGGTACGTGTGAATGGCATGCAATGTTTGGCTCTTATAGACATAGGATGTTCTCGTTCCATAATCAGTACAAGCTGCTGGAAGGAGCAATGTGTGTCAATTAGGATAACTGACGGAACATCCCGTGCGTGCTGCAGAATTGCAGTGATTTCAATTATAACAGAGGGAGGCAATTATGCCAAAGTGGATGCACTGGTGGTTCATGACAAGCCTCTGGAGTATGATCTACTGATCGGAATCGATGCCATATGTAAACTAGTCGGCATTATGATCATGCATACCAGGGAAGTGCAGCTCGGGAGAAATTGTGAATTATGTGCCACCATTACAATTGAGGAATGGGATTTCTGTATCATGTATGATCAAGAAACAAAGGTTTGGACAGCGGAATGGAAGTAGATAGGAAATAGAGAACCAGATCAATTGCATAACACCTTTGAATAAGAACTGAGCTGCATATGAGAGCCAACCATAGGTGTGGATTGCGAATGGCTAGTTGATACCATATCTGCAAGAATGATTGGGAAGATAAATCAGTACATAGATGCCCTTATGGCGAATACAGACGTGTGTGCTGAATGAATGAGGGAATGGCGGCAACAAGGAGTCAATGTTACTCTGCTTGACCTGTGAAAAGCGTATCTTCAAATATGAATCCATGAAACGTCATGGCTTTTCCAAATGGTTATCGTCAAAGAAAAGAGGTATTGCTTGGTGCATCTGAAGTTTGGCCTTAATGTGGCTCCCCTAATTATGAAATATCATTAAGACAGTGCTAGATCAGGAAGAGCTGATGAAAAGAGTTGCGTCGACATATGTCAACAACATATATGTAAACAAGAACATACTCTCAGCAAAGGAAGTCAGGCGCAGATTACAATCCTTTGGCTTGTCCAGTAAAGATCGTATTGAATTAAAAAATGGGGCTGTTGTGCTTGGGCTTAAAGTTTGGAGGGAGCAGAACATATTGCAGTGGAAGTGAAGGAGTTCAGTTCCGGAAGTCCTTGCTTCACTAACGCGAAGCACAGTATTTTTCGTATGTAGGAAGCTGGTGGGGCACTTCCCATCTGCGAGTGACTGCGTGCAACCACAGGAATGATAAAAAGACAAGCGAGCATGATAACAAATGGGTGGCATGATACTACAAAAGACGCTCCTCTTATGCAGATGATTATTGAAACACTGACTAGAGTGCACCAAGACAACCCTGTTCAAGGAGATTGGTGCATGACTAGAGAAGAAGCCAACTCATAGTTCGATGCAAGGACCCACAGAATGTAGATGTAGCAGTACTGCCACTGAAAGCACCCCCTCTATCTCTACATAGAAGCGTTCGTTGAAGGCATTCGCTCCACCACTGTCATCTGTGTGATCATGAGATCAGTGGGGAGTGTGAGGAACAAGAAGACTCACCTCCCACAAAGCAAATTAACTCGGGTGTAGGATCTTGTTGAAAGAGCGTGCCTGCCATTAAAAGTGAAATGGATTATTTCGACTTCCTTGCTCTTGTGCAGAAAAAAAAAAAAAGACTTCAAACCAGTTTGAATTTATAAAATAAGAAGTCCCGCACAAACAAGAATTAAGTCTTGTCTGCAAATATTAGTTCCCCCTTGCTGACACAGACATAAAGAGCAAGTCTGTGAGGTAGAAAGGAGGAAGAAAAAACTTTGGTTGGCATGATGTTGTTGTACAGACAAATGAGAACAGGAAAAGAAGAAAGAGGTCTATTTCTTAGAAGCTAGCACTATAATTGATTTCAGTCATCACAAATGACATAACACATATTCATACAGCATAAAGAAAATGACCATCTAATGCCTATAACAATACAAAAATCTCAACTTCAATCAGACGCATACCAATGAGAGATGATCAGCATCAAACATACTCTTCAGAATAATGATCACTTTGCAAATATCAGCTTCTTCAGGTAGAAACAGAAATGCTAAGACTGGAAAACTGCTAGAGTTTATCTCCCTTACATCAAGGGTACATTGGAAAGGCTTCAAAAGATCTGTTGTTAATATAAGGACAATATTCAGATGCAGTTCAACCTTTACAGAGAAATCCCTGCCAAGTTAAGCTTAAAACAGAGGAGAACAAGGAGCAAAACTGTGTGTATTCCATTTGTTGCAGTTGTAGCAAAGACTACAATGGTGAAACCAGATGTGTTCTTAATATATAAAGCTAGAAAAATATTGAAAAGCTGTAATTAGAGGTGAGAAATGAAAAGCAAGGCTGATCATGTATGGAGGGAAAAGTGTAGTTACTAACCCGTTTGTTTGTTTGTTTGTTTGTTTAACGGCCTATCAACATCTAAAGGGTCATTTAAGGCCAGAAGCGTATTTTATTTTAAATGAGAGTTATTCCCTGGAAACAGGCATATTCAGAACACAGCATGTTATTTTACCCATAGCTAGGAGGAAATGTTATAGTTTATATGTCTATGTTGAAGCTATATAATAAAGTTAAATTTTATTAAATAGGTCAATTTTCCGAAGGAAGGCTAGTATTTTGTCCATGTTGATGTTTTCAAATAAAGATCTTAAGTTCTGTACTTTATAAAACTGTTGACAAATTTTTTCCAGGTCTGTACAATCAATTAGTATATGTCTTATGCTATTATTCATCTGGCATTTAGAGCATTTAGGCGGATCTACTCCTCTTAACAGCCAGGAGTGGGTAAAAAAAAATGTGTGTCCTATCCTAATTCGAGCCAGTATTACCTCTTCCTTTCTGGATTTCCTTAATGCACCTCTCCACTCTCCCAAATTTGGTTTAATTTGGAAGAGTTTGTTGCTCTGACAGGTCGACCAATGTTTTTGCCATTTGAGTTGAATATATCTTTTTATTGCAGGCCTTTGATCTGTGAATGGGACCTTCATATTGAAGATATCCTCTCTCAGAGACTCCTTTGCAGCCATTTCCGCTTTCGTGTTACCACGAATGCCAATGTGGCTGGGGATCCAACAAAAGACAATATTCTTGGTTTTGTTCATCACGTTTAATCGATTTAAAAGTTTAACGATAATCGGGTTATTGAGATTCTTGTTGTGGATGTACAGAGAGTGAATCAGAGAATATAACGAAGCTGTTACTTACATTGTCAGTGATTAGATCAAGTGCCAACTTAACAGCTGTGGCTTCACCACTAAAAATTGATGCTCCATCGGGTAGACATCTTTTTTTTGTGACATTATCTAGTAGGGCACAGCATCCACATTTCTCACCTTCTTTCGATCCATCTGTGTATACATGTTTATAGGAAGGGAAACTATCGACAATCTTGTTCAGTTCTTCATAGAAATTAGTAGGGTTGGTCTTTGATTTAGGGAATTTGGTGAGATTTAGCAATACTGTTGGTTGGATGATTTCCCATGGAGGGCTTTCTGAAATGAGTGATTCGTGGATTCATTCCAGGTTTATATTGGATTCTCTGATGATTTCTTTCATCCTTAGGCCAAATATTTTAATTTTCTTTTTCTTATCATAGAGATATAATGGGTTTACAATACAGTCGTAGGCAGGATTGGATGGGCAAGAGAGGATTTTGGTCAAATATTGTAAAGCTAGTTTGTTGCGGCGAATTGATAATGGCAGTTCATTGGCTTCTGCATATAGACTATCAATGGGAGAAGTTTGAAAGGCTCCCAAGGCCAGTCTAAGCCCCTGATGATGAACAGTGTCTAATGACTTTGTATATAACATTCTGGCGGCGCCATATATGTAGCAGCCATAGCCCAATTTCGATCGCACTAATGATCTATATAACTGCAGTAAGGTATGTCTATCAGCTCCCCAATCTGTGTGGGCAATAACTCACATCAGCTGGATAGCTTTGTTACATTTGTTTTTTAAGTGTTTGATGTGTGGAATAAAGGTGAGCTTTTTATCCAGTATTAGTCCTAAAAATTTATGTTGGTCTACAATGGGAATCTGAGTCTCGTCCAGTTTTAACAGAGGATCTGGATGTAATTTTCTAAGCTGGCAAAAGTGCATGCGTTTTGTTTTGTTAGTGGAGAACTTAAATCCATTCTTGGTTGACCATTTTTTTATTTTGTCAATGCATTGTTGAAGCTGCCGCTCAATTATGTGGATATACCTTGAGCTGTAGCAGATTAAAAAATCATCGACATACAGTGAGCAATCCACACCTGGATTTATACATCCAACAATATCATTGATTTTTAAGTTAAATAATGTTACAGATAAAATACTCCCCTGTGGGACTCCCATTTCCTGTTCCTTGGGGTCCGAGAGGCATGCTCCTAAACGAACATTAATCTGTTGTTTAAAAAGTTATTGATGAAAATAGGTAGTCTTCCTATCAGTCCAGCTTCTTTGAGATTTTTCATGATACCATATCTCCACGTGGTATCGTATGCCTTTTCCAAGTCAAAGAAAATAGCAGTAATATGTTTTTTTTGGATAAAGGCATTCCTAATAAAAGTTTCCAGTCTTATTAAATGACCCATAGTACTCCGCTGTTTTCGGAAACTGCATTGAAGATTGGTTTATTGATTTCAAAAAACCAAACTAATCTGTTATTAACCATTCTTTCAAGAGTCTTACAAACACAGCTTGTTAGTGCTATGGGGCAGTAATTGGAGGGGTCAGATGCATCTTTTCCTGGTTTTACTACAGGAATGACTATGGCTTGTTTCCATTACCACTGATCCAGATGTCGTTAAAAATAGATAGTAAATACTTCAATGATTGATCAGGTAGTTGTTTTAAGAACTCATACGATATCTCGTCTGGTCCCTCAGCTGTGTTATTGGCCTTCTTTAATGAATCCTTCAGTTCATTAAAAGAAAAAGGTTTATTATACTCTTCTTCATTATTACTTTTAAAGTTCAGCTTGATTTTTCTGATTCCTGTTTAATAGTCTGGAATTTTTTACTGTGAATTTTGGATGACGAGTTATTTGCAAGAGAATCTGCAAGCAGGTTGGCCATGTCTTTTTTTTGGGTTATTTTGTTGTTGTTTATACAGAGGTGCTTGGGGGGGGGGGGGACTGATGTTTTTTCCTGAAATTTTCCGCACCATATTCCATATGGTTTTACTTTTGGTGTTATTATTAATTTTGGAAACAAAGCTCTTCCATGACTCCCGTTTGGCTTCTTTTATTATTTGGCCTGCTTTAGCCCTGTAATTTTTAAAATGGTTTAAATTCTGAGCAGTGGGTTGGTGGTTGAATTTTCTTAATGCAGCACGCCATAGCCTGATAGCCTTTTTACAATCGTCATTAAACCAAGGCCGGTTATATTTAGTTGAAGAAGTTGTTTTAGGGATACATTCCTCAGCTATAGAAATAATAGTATCTGTAAAATGAGTGATCGGGTCTTTCTCATGTTTTCCAGGTAGGAGTTTATATTTGCATAATTGTTTGAATTTATTCCAGTTGGCTTTTTTAAGGTTCCAGTGAGGTATTTTTGATATTATTTCAGGGCCAGTATGTTCTAATGTTATTGGGAAGTGGTCACTTCCACATGTATCCTCATGAACAGTCCAGTCATAATCCATAAAGTTACTTGGATCACTTATAGAAAGATCAATTGCTGAGAACGTGTTTGTAGCAGTGAATAAAAGTTGGTTTCTTATTATTATATATACATAGGTTGTTATTGTTGATAACATTTTCTATTATGATTCCTCTTCTGTTTGTGTCCGAGCATCCCCAGCTAGTGCTGTGACTGTTAAAGTCACCTAATAGTAGGAAGGGACGAGGGAGTTGGTTAATAAGATTTTCTATTTCTATTTTGTCTATAGGGTCATTTGGAGGTAGATAAATGGAGTAAACTGTGACGGTCCGATGTAAAGTGGTTGTAACAGCAAATTGCCTGTAAATTAGTTTGTAAATTTATCTGGCTTTGTGCTATTTTGTTATTGATAAGAATGGATGTTCCTCCGGAAGCTCTACTTGGGTTATTTACAATGTGGTTGTATTCAGAGAAGTTGCGGAGTTTAATGCTTTCAGACGGTTTTAAAAAAGTTTCTTGTAGACATATTATTAAAGGACAGACTGGATATTAGTAGAAGAAGTTCATTCAGATTGGCTTTTATACCTCTGCAATTCCATTGAATTATTTTGCTGGTCATGGTTAAATTTTATGTATTTGATTTCTGTTTATCTTTATGAGTATTGAAATGGTTGTTTTCTACAGGAGGGATACTCTCCGTTTCCATGTCTTCTGAATCTACAGATGTGCATCGTTTTTTTTTTTTTTTTGGTGTTTTTCTCCACTACATTCCTTTGTTTAGAAGAAGATCTCTGTACAGTCTGCTCCTGAGTAGTAGTGACTTTCTTTGGAGGAGGGGACTTAGATTCCTTCCGTAAAGTTGACTTTTTCTGGATAGTTTCCCTCTGGAGAAGAGGTTTTTGTTCCACCATCGAGGTATTTGATGTTGATGGTTTTTCCATGCTTGAAGGTTCAGTGTTATTGTCAGATTCAGTGAGTGGATTAATTTCTTTCAAGAAAGCGGGGAGTGTTTCTGGTGTAAGTTTTGATAATTTACTGAGTAGGAGTTTGCAAAAATGGCATTCTTGTTTTTCAAAGTTGTTTGGTTTTGGTTTAGTAACTGATGCATATGATTTAGTGGGGAATAAGCCAGTTGTTTTGACTATCTTTCTAGCCTCAGAGAAGGATATATTACGTGTAAACTTGATAGTGTTGATCTCTCTTTCTTTTTTCCAGATTATAGATTGTTTGGAATCTGATGGGTGATCTTCAAGACAATTAACACATTTTGCTTTTTTGTTACATTCTTGCCCATGGTGGTCAGAGTCTCTTTCTCCACATCTTCTGCATATTGGAAGTCTCGTGCACCTGTCTTTATGGTGTCCAAAAAGTTGACAATTGAAGCACCGTAGAGGGTTTGGGATGTACTGGTTGACCTTTTCAATTGTAAATCCTATTTTTAATTCCTTCGGGACTTTGGGGAGGTTGAAAGTGAATATATATGTTTCGATGATATCTGTTCCTTTTCTAATTTGAATGCGTCGTAAGTCTATCACACCTTGTGTTTTTAGCTGAGTCTTATTTTCTTCGATAGTGCAGAGTGAAAGCTCAGTGCTTCTGACTACCCCTCTAGATTTGTTCAGTGTGTTGTGTGGATATGCTTTTATCTTTGTTTCTGAAAAGGTTTCATTTTTAAAAGTGTATCAGAATATGATTTTTTTCTCTACTTGGACAAGTAGCGTATCATTTTTAAGTTTCTTCACCATCTTTGGTACTATAGCACCAGAAAGTACTTTTTCAATAACAAATGGGGATATCTTTGTTAATTGTTTTTCTTCTAACGACTCCAAAACAATAAACTGAGGAAAATGTTTTGTAATAATAAACTCACTTTCTGAGTCTGATGGAGATTCTATATGGGGGTGTTTGGAATATTTATTAGACATACTATATAATATATTATTCATTGGAGGGTTATCCCCACTCACCAAACCAGGCTGGAGCCCACGAACAGGATCTGTCAGGGGGGAAACCCATTCGCCCTGACTGATCAGGGACTTCCCCTCCAATATACTCGACGGCGCGAGAGACCCGGAGCACCTGTCTCCTCCCTCTGTGCACCGCCCCATGATGTAGATGCACAGTTGGATGGCTTGCAGTCATGTCCGGGCCTATGTATCTTGCACCTCCGATTGACCCTTAGCCAGTGCCTTCTAACATCTATTCATAGAAAGCTGGTGGTAGTTTTCTTATATATAACTTTCCATGGTCTAGTAGTTTTGTGTTTTTTTTTGGGGGGGGGGGGGGAATATGTATGGTAGGATACATCAGTCTTGGTAGAAAATGTTTTTGGAGGGTATGTTTGGGAGTAGATGTTAGGGCTTGACCTGACCAGCCAGTTGATCGGATCGGGCCTCTCCGACCGCCCGTCTAGCCCAGGTAATGGCCGAAGTGATGTGTTGCAGAACCATGACCTCTTTGCACCCGGGCCATGGCCTGCTCAATCACCAGGATCCCGTCCCCAGACAACACGGGTTGCCACCCACGGCCAACAGGTGGCCCCATTGAGTGACTTTTACTCTCTGCAGGGGGGCAGTTGGCGTATTCTGATGCCCCGCCAACAGGGCAATACTAACCCGTACTGAATCGAGTAAAAATAGAGAACCCTGGATAATTGGATGTCTGAAGGAATCAGCACATATTCTAGGTTATGAGGGCTTCCACAGTTAGCCTAGCACATAAATAAATACAATATAGAAGCCATTAATAAAGAAAAAAAAGAAAGACATGACAGCAAGGTTTCAGCAGCAGCAGCAGTAGTAAGACAAGAAAAGTCTCAGCAATACAGTTAAGTGTGACAAAGATTAGCAATGTCAGCAACAGGCAGATTATGTTTAAGTGTTCACATTCTGCACTCAAGATTATCCCACGGAACAATAGTTTAGTGGATTTAAGCATTGCTTTATGAATTTGGTGACATAATAATTGAGAGTTCAGTTCCTGAGTTGAGTAGTAGAAAAAGAGCAAGCAATAACTAAACAGTGTAAATCTATATAACACTAAAACTCTAATCTTATATGTGTTTATACTGGAAATACAACTTAAACAATAATTTAGAAGCATATTGCACCATGAACCTCTGCCAAGTGCAGTGTCAAATTTCATTATGCAAATGGGTTCTTCAGCTAGGGCCATTTTTCTGTTTTTTATTGTATTTCTATTAGAAAATTTAGTATTTTTTTTTTGATACACATTTTTATATCCATCCACTTGCATATTAGATTCCATATAGTATGTATGTGAAAAATAATAAACATTCATAATACTTTATAGCAACATGATAAATTAAATTTAAATACACGTAACACAACATATTCATAAAATTCACTTACTATATTGCAACTTTTTTTTATAAACAAATATATCAGATGTTTGACAATTACTTGATAGGTGAAGACACTATATGAGTGTGTCATTATAAAACACAATCAGTATGGCTAAAAATCTTTTTACAAAACTCGACAGTAAATAAATCAACAGATGCCTGCTGGTTTATTGCTGTTACGTATTTTTAAATAAACATGTATAATAATAAAAAAATATTTTGTTAACCCTAATACTCCAAATTTTCATACAAAATGTTAACTTTCATAGTTAATAGTGGAGCAATAAAAAATCTTTTACTGTCTTTAGTATTAAATATTAATTTTGTATTCAAAGTACATTTTATAGGAAAAATTTCTCTTTAAAATGTAAAGAAGTAAAACATATCTATTGTTATTGTAAAATCAATAATAATTAAACTTCATACTATGATATATTTGCATGAAGGCATTTTGGGCGCTTTTCATTTGTTTAAATGAAAAGATGATAGTAAAAGAATGTTTATTGTTCTAAAAGTGAAGAGGCTCTATGTGTCACATGTCTTGATGGTAAATAAATAAATAATTAGATGCATGCTGATTTGTTGCCGTTACATATTTTACATACAAACTGGCAATATTAGTCAGAGACAGTCAGGGCAACATGTGTACAAGGGTGACCATTAGATCACATTGGCCACATTCAATCTGGAATAACTGTGCATTAAATTTATCTACAAATTGATAAGAAACATGCACTTCTGGTTTTGAATCACCTCTCTTGTGTGCATTTGGTGTGTTGAGTCACTGTCCCATTTGTTTCATAAGTGATAAAAGGCTGAAGAACTATAGAGAGGAGGAGTTGGAAATCCTAATTGTCTGCTATGGACATCAGTAAAACCCACAAATGGATTGAGGATGGAGAGGATTGCCAGAAGATTACACAGCTCCTCATCAATGCCATTCTTCAGTTTTGATCAAAGCAAGACTTGCTAAAGAAAGTTGTCAAAGCACATCACTATCCTAAAGAAAGCATCTGGAAACCTTGGACATTGGTGACCAAGTATCACCAAAAGGATTTTCCCAACTTCACCATCTTTGCTCAAGTGGCAACTGCCATGGCTGTGAGCGAGGGTTATCTGCTCAGAATTTCATCCTCACCGGAACAAAAGCAGGCTTCTTAAGATTAACCTGTAACCCAAAAGGCCACAGTTCTCTTTTGAAGAGGTATTAGCCAAATGGAAAAGTCAAGCAGAGAAATCTATACACTATGAAGTACAAGTAACCATTGACAGATGCAATTAATCTGCTCATAATACACGACAAACACACATGCATCATTTGATCTTTGTCAACATACTTCCCACTGTTTTAGTTAAGTTTCATCGCTGGGCTAAATGTTTCATAGTGATTGACTAAGTTGATTTTCTCATAAATTAAAGTAATAATTTAGTTGATTATTTATAAACTAAAAGTTGTTGGTAATTGACTGTAGACTCTGTCAATGTGATCAGAATGTTTTGTTCATGTGTTAAAATCCGTACAATTGTTATTATTATGGAGCTACTTAGGTGAGCTATAATTACTTACTATTTTGTTTTTATTTGAAGAATTTATCATATGCAATGTTTTGTTTACAAGTGATATATGCTCAGCTCTTGGTGCTATGGGGTATATTACAGAAAATTTTCTTTAAGTGCAGGCCCGTACAGATGTAAAAGTTAAAGTTGGACGCATCACTGTAATATTTGAACTTTGAAATGAACATCCGCACTCGTGTTTCGCACTTTAAAAACTGACCTTTTGCCACAACTCACTCCATATTTCTAAAGTTATTCAAGGGAGATTACTTAAATGTTTTCAAAGAAAAGTTTGCCTAATCCGATTCGATAGTTTGGCAAAAAATCCAATTTTGCCTAATTCGATTCGATAATTTGGCAACAAATCCAATTTCATAAAGTTAAAAAATCATTTTGCCATTAACAAAAAAAAAAATCACCGTTCCATCAATTTTTAAAAAATGGAACTGCAATTAAGTGCAAATTTATACTGCTTTTGTTTTCTTTTAACATTTATAAATCTAAAAAAAAAATCTTTTTGTTAGTTTTTTTTTTTTTTCTCTCTAATCTCAGGTTCCAAATTGTTTTTCGAGACGACGATAACAAAAATTCCTCTAGACCGGAGCCTTGCTGTTTAACTCTAAAATTTATTAAAAACCAAAAATTAGTTCGGACCAATTGAATTTTCCGAAGAAGACCAACTCAGATCCCTATCATCTGTGTATCCGTTAATTTTTTTTATCCATCTATACACATTTCATTTACAAACGTGTTTTTAAACTTGTCAAAGAGAAAATATTATTAATTTTGAAATATTTTACTTATTTACTGTTTTTGTATGTCATTGTCAACTAAACTACTGCATCAGTTGTCAAACTACTATTCTGATCTACTTTTTAGTACACTTACTTCACTCATGGAATGTTTTTTTCCACTACCAACCCATATTATTATTATTATTATTATTATTATTATAAGTATGACTAGTCACTAGTCATTAAACAGATTGAATTTTATAAAAATTTATTTTACATTTTTTAAAACTAGAGGAATTTTGTTTTACCATGAGAAGATCGTGGGTTTTACACGTACTGGTTCCAAAGGAAAAGAAAAAGAATTCTAGTCTTAAATTAGAGAATTTTCCTCCACCCACATAATGTGTATTTTTTTTTTTTTTGTGACGATAATTCCCAATACTTATTTATTTTTTTTAAGTTGGTTGCTTCGTGATGACAATATTTTCAAGTCAGTTAATTCAAACTGCCATATGTACGATTGGACGATCATGTCTCTTTTAATTTAAAGACATGATCGAGCAGATTTTTCCGCAGTAGGTTGCCATTTTTACTGTCTGCAGTAGAATAGATGCCAGCCTAGAAACAAATCTGTCCTGCTATTCAACTCATAACTGGAGGGAAAACATGATTATCTTTCAAAAAAGATATTTTGTGTGCGTAAGTGAATTAAACGGTAAAACCCGAAACGAATTCAACTGGAATTTTCGAGTACTTCTTATCACAAAAAACAAAAACGTACAAGTCATTTGGGTTTCCAGTTCTTTAGTCAATCAGGAACAATTGTTACATTGTACAATGTTGTACAATCAATATTTTTTAAAAATTAAATGTAAAATTAACAATATTGCTCGTTTTTCCATTTCTGTAAAAGTTTTGAAAAAGAATAGAGACTACTAGAGAGAGAGTAAAAAGTTTTACTTTTAATTGCAAGTAGATTTTTTATGTTAGAAAAATAATCATAAATTGTTTATAATCGAAATTGTCACCTTGTTTGAAAAAATTGTATATTATTCTTTTTTTTGTTTTTTTATGTTATTTTTCTTAAATAATTTGATCTTTTTACTTCAATGAAGGGAGTTAATTTTTTGTAGAATGTCATAAAAAGCTATCAACAGAGAAGGGATAGGCTTGCTGAGAGAAACGAAAGTCTAAAAGAGAAGTTCAAGTTAGTAAACAATAGATTAAATTATATTCTGGAAACCAAGCACTTCCTTCTCCAATAAAATTACAGTATAAACAAGACATTTAATTTATTTTAAAAAGAAATGAGATTTTGGGGAAACAATTTTTCGAAACAAGGCCTTAAAACTGAAGTTTAACTGAGAAAAATAGGAAAAATAAAAAAATATTTGAATAACTTGAAAATAAAAATAATCTTCCTTTCTGCTTTTAAGAATTGAAACGGAAAAGCATGTTTAATTGTATTTCTTAGAATAAGGTCCTTAAAAGGATGTTTATTAAATTAGATAAATTATTAAAAAAATATTTTAAAACAGATTCATTATTCATTCATTATTTTTAAAAACATTTGTCAAAAACAAATCTGTGGAAGAACCCCCACAATAACACTAGCCGATAAAAAAAAAGAACTTAGCAAAATTATGACCAACACTTACATGGATACTAAGTCGAAGTAAATTCCTCATTGAGATTATTTATTTACAAAATGTACAAGTTCAATTTTAAGAAAAATATTTACTTTTTAAAGTAAAAACGTGTCAAGTACACTTCCAAAATCTCTAAACTCAAAAAAACACAGATTGAGTAACAAACTTTGTATGTATCTGTAATTATTGTTTTTTTCAAGTTAAATTTAAACTGGCTTTCGGAGACAAACAAGTTTATAAAACGAATACTCACCATTCATGTTGAGGCTGCTATAACATTTTGATTGCTAATAAAATGTAAGAAGGAGGTATTCCAAACAGGAAGTGAAAAGATACACGCGCCATGAAAGAACTGCGCAGAAGTGAGAAAATGAAAGAATAAACGAATATGCAATAATAATTATTCTATGGCACAAAAGAATATAAAAATTATAGAACCGGTATTCTATAATTCTTTAATCCATACTTATTCTTTTTTTGAAGCCACAAAAACATTAAAATATATTTTTTATTTAAAAAACTGGGAAATATTATATATCGTCAATGATAATGACAAAAAATGCCCTTTCATCATTTCAAGGAACAGATAAGTAAGTTCTATAAAAGTTTTTAAAAGTGATTTACATAAATTTCCCCAAATTGTTGAAAGCAAAATTAATGCTATTTTTCATTTAATTTATTAATGTTTCAAAATAATGATCAAATGATAAGGAATGAAAATGAGCATCTTTTTCAACACGCTATTTTTATGCTATTTTATATAGTAATATGAAAATTATCAAATTTTCTGCATATTAATGTTTTTTACATACAACTATATATATATATATATATATATATATATATATATATAATCATCTTTTCCAACAAATTTATGTTTTTTAGAAATATAAATATTAGAAAATTTTTCTACACATTTCTATTTAGATATGCGCAAATAACAACATTTTCCTATGCATTTCTGATTTTTTATAGTGAAATATGAAAATAGGCTTCCTTTTCTACATATGTTATTTTATGCCTCAATATGAAAATCAGCAACTTTTTCTAAACATTTAAGCTTTTTAATTTAGAAATAAGAAATTTTTTCAACACATTTCTGTTTTTTATATAGAAATCTATGAATAAGCAAGTTCAACACATTCAGGTTTTTATATAGAAATATGAAAACAATCAACTTTTTCTACAGATTTAAGCTTTTTAATTTAGATATGAGGAAATAAGCAACTTTACCTATACATTCTGCTTTTTTAAAGGGAAATATGAAAATGAGCAAATTTTTTATACCTTCATGCTGTTTTATGTCTCAATATGTAAATAAGAAACTTTTTGAACACATTTCTATATTTTTATATAGAAATATGAAAATAAGAATCTTTTTTATGCCTTTTTATACAGAAATATGAAAAGGAGCAAATTTTCTGCATATGATTTTATATACAAATATGAATATAACCAACTTTTCAAATAGATGTATACTTTTTATATAGAAATATAAATATTAGCAATGTTTTCTACACATTTACACTTTTTCAATCTGATATATATATATTTTCTATACATTTATGCTTTTTATCTCCAAATTAATCATTGATTATATGATTATTATCAACTAATCACATTGCATTTTAAACAGACAGCCATCCAGCTGTTGTTTTGCATAAAACAGAAATGATTCTCCAACTCCAGTTAGATGCATGACATATCATGACATAGCCACATGTCTCTCCATTTTATTTAACTTTTGAAAATCATAAAACTGTGAAACTAGTAAACTTACTCTAAATAAATATTCTTAAAACTCCAGTTTTATTTTCAACTTTTTATATATATATATATATATATATATATATGAACTTGGATAAGAATCTGAGTGAATGATAGAACAATGAACAAACAGGAAATGTTTATCAATTTAACATGTTTCACATTTATTTACGCTTCATCAGAAATTAAATATGAAAGAGAAAGTTCTGTTATACACACAAATGCTACCAGACAAAATATATACATGTGTGGTCTAATTAACCAATGAAAAACAACCAACACAAAACTAAAAAGGTCAGAACTCCCTTTTCCATATTTAATTTTCAATGAAGTTTAAATAGAAGTTAAACATGTTAAATTTATAAATATTTCATTTGTTCATTCTCATATATATATATATATATATATATATGGTAGTCATCCGCAGACAGATCTGTTTTGCTGTATCACAGCTCATCAGTCTGTTAGACATCCAATTGCTTTTGCCTAGGATTGAAACTCAACCGAATTGGCATCAGTCGGCAATTCTACCACTGAGCTATTGGCGCTCAGTAGAAGGAGGCAGACTTTTAGTGTATGATGCATCATATGCCAGTAGTTGGAGTGCTCTAATTCATTACTGAATGTAGCAAGTTGGATGATATAGTATATATAGTAGCAAATTGTGAAACCAAAAATTGCTGACAGTCACTGGAATACTGATAGAAAGGCATTTGAGGCAAGAGATTTTGTAATAAAGTGCTTGATATCAAAGATAGAGCATAAATAGAATTAATACAATTATATATATATATACAAATAAACACACTAATGTACTTTATATTTAGAAATATTAAAATAAACATCTTTTTGTACATATTACTGTGTCTTCATAAAGAAATATGAAAATAAGCATCATTTTCTTCATATTTCTGCTTTTTATACCTGAATATAAAAGTAAACATCTTTCCCTCCATTTTTAAGTCATTTTCTATAGAAATATGAAAATAAAGATCTCTTTCTTCATATTCATGCTGCTTTATTTAGAAATATGAGATAAAACATCTTCTACGTACCTTTTCTTTTTCACATAGAATTATGAAAATATTTCTAAATATTTATATTTTTATATAGAAATATGCAAATAAGCATATTTTTATATTTATGCTTTTTCTGATAGAAATATGAAAATAAGCATTTTTTCTACATATTTATGTTATTTTTTACATGTAACTTTTACATATTTTTGCTTTTTTACATCAGAATATGAAAATCATTTTTTTCTATATATTTTTAACTTTTTTATATAGAAATATAAAATTAACATTTTTATCTATATATTCATGTTTTTTCTATGGAAATATGAAAATAAGGATCTTTTTCTACACATTTATGTTTTTCATATAAAAATATGCAAATAGGCATCTTTTTCAACATTTTTATGCCTTTTTTTTATAAAGAAATATAAAAAGAAGCATCCTTCTCTACATATATATACCATTTTCAAAAGAAATATGAAAATAACAATTTCATTCTCTTTATTTAAGTTTTTATATTGAAATATGAAAATAACCATCTTTTTCTACACGTTTATGCTTCTTCATATAGAAATATGTAAATAAGCATCGTTTTCTATATATTCATGTTTTCTTTTATATAGAAATACAAAAATAAAGCACTTTTTCAACATATTTATGCTCTTTTCTATAGACATTAATATTTATTTCTATTAATGTTTCTTCATATAGAAATATAAAAATAAACAACTTTTTCTATAAATGCATTCTTTGTTACATACAAATATGAAAAGAAGTGTCTTTGTCTATATATTTATGCATTTTTATATAGAAATATGAAAAGAAGCATCTTTTTGTTCTATTTATGCCCTTTTGTACAGAAAAATGGAAATGATCATTTTCTACCCATTTATGGATTTTTTATATAGAATTATGAAAATACTCATCATTTCTACATTTTCAAACTTTTTATATTGAAATAAACATCTACTACATATTCATGCCTTTTTATACAGAAATATGAAAACATGGAACATTCCCTAAATATTTCTGCATTTTTATGTAGAATTATAATAAGCATATTTATCAGTGCATTTATGCTTTTGTATATTGTAATACAAAAATCAGCAGATTTTTTGCATTTTTTATATAGAAATATTGAATTACACAATTTTTTCTAGATATTTATACCTTTTTATACAGAAATAACTAAAGAAGCATCATTTGTAGATATTTATTCTTTTTTATATAGAAACAGGAAAATAAGTATATTTTTCTGTATATTTATGCTTTTTTTTAATAATAGGAAATTAGTATATTTTGTACACATTTATGCTATTTTATATAGAATATGATAATAAGTATATATTTCTATATGCAATGTTTCCTATATATTTAAGCATTTTTATCTAGAAAAATAAAAATCAGCATATTTCTTATCATGTTCATGCCTTTTTATATCAGTCAGTTAAGAGCCATATGTGATACATACTTGGGCAATCATGTCTCAAAAGAGACTTGACTGACTGGGCAGAAGATTTTCCCACAGTAGGTTGCCATTGCTTTCTGTGGTAGGTTGGTTACCAACCAAGGCTATAAAACCCAAATTGTCCTCTTATTTGACCCATAGCTGGAAGGAAGAGATGGATTAATGCCTTTCCCAGGGTTACTTGCATGTAAATGAATGCAACAAATTCAACTGGAATTTGAACTTGGTTTTCCAATTTCTCATTCTGAGTTAATATCCACTGCAGCACAATGCACGTCCTTGGCTTTTTTATATACTAATATGAAAAGAAGCATATTTCTCAACACATTTATGCTTTTTTGTATTCTTTCATTCACACTACCTTACCCATTTCACTTACAAAACCACTTAAGAAACTGGACTTACTCCAGCTCCTACTCCTCAAAAAAAAAAGAGTATGTATTAGGGATGTTAGCAACCCGCTGTAACAAAATTAGACCTAGAAAGGAGAGAAGAACTCCTGAGGAGTCAACGGCCAGCTAACTAGAGGTGGTGTCTCAATAAAACACTGTAGAGAAGGCAATGAGAAACCACTCCATTATTCCCTGCAAGAATATTCATAAACAAGCACAATAAAATTATAAACCCTAACAGTGTAAAGAAGGTTAAGCCTAAAGACACTGACTCCTCACCCAGTAAGGAGCGACATGCATAACAGGTGACACCGGACCGTCATCCAGCGACTGTTAGCATAAAGGGGACAAATTTTCTCAGAATGTATCTCTCACCTGGAATGGAAGGATATGAGTAACAGGTGTCACTAGCCTTTTACCCTGCAACTGTTTGCACCAAATAAAAAATAACTCTTGGGACTTTGAATATCAGAATGATGAACATCTGTGGAATGTAGGAAAATGTGAAGCAGGAGATGACTAGATTAAACATAAACATTTTAGGTATATGTGAAATGAGGTGGCTGAACAATGGAAACTTCATCAATGGCAACTACAGAATTATATACGCAGGTGAAAATAATGAAAAAAGAAGTTGGCATTATACTGGATAAAAACACAAGTAAATGCATTATGGGATACTGCTAGATACCTGAAAGAATTCTAGTAGTTAAACTGAAAAAGTAGCCTTATTTTCAATAAGAAATCTGCCAAGGCTGACAAAGTAAACTTTGCTGCTGCTCTTGAAAAGGACCTTTAATCTGTGTAGGAAAAGGGTAGAAAATGGCCTGTAAATTTTAATACTTCCAAAACAGACAGAAACTTTCTTACCTTCCATCAGTATGGATAACACTAGGCTCTTAGAAAGCAACACACTGAGCCTCCTTGGCCTCACTCTCTCAACTGACCTCAACTGCTACCAGTTTATTTCTTTGCACTTCCTGTCTGTGGAACTCCTTTCCATACACTTACTTTCTTGATAGCTACAATCTCCAAAAGTTTAAATGCAATGTCAATTGCTATCTCCTATCCCCATAAACCCCATCTATTTCCTTAAATCCCACCCATCTTTCAGTGGCGGTCCTGCCTTGCTTGGGGTGAAATGATTATAAAAAATATCTAGTGACCTGCTGAGAAATAAAAGCTGCTTTGATTCTCGTTGTCTTGTTCCCTGGTTGTGAAAGCTTTCCGATTGGTTGGTCAAAATATAACTTAATGGTCTGGTTATTTTTAATATAAACCTCTTTTTATAGATGGTGAAAGGTTGGTTTCATTATTATTTATTTTTCTATCACTATGGCTTGAAGAGCAGAGAAAATTTACTTTATAAAAATTACTTTTTTGGCTCTAACAAAAACAACTACATAACATGATTGTAAAGAGGTGTTTAATTTAATGATGTCAAAATAGGCTACTAAGTTATCCAAAATGACTTGACCTAGAAGTGTATGGCATGCTGTCTACAATAGAAACTTCAACAATCGCAACTGTCTTTTCATTTCTACATTCTAAATATTTCTATCAAGTGATTGCAAGATGGGATGACCAACAGTGTTTTAATCACTTTTGCAGATGTCATAGGTACTTTAATTTGTACCATGTAGCATTTTCATCTGAATATACTCAGATTATTTACATGTTACAAGTGCTAACAACAATTAGAAATAGCAATAGTTTGTATTTAGCTTATTATTTTTCTGTTTCCAAATCAAGTGATTATAGCATTGACTTTTTCATTGAAAAACATACTTGGAATCAAACAACTTCTATACATGCAGATACAGATGACATAACAGATTCCAGATATATTTAAAATATTACAATTATTAGAGCCATAAAAGTAAAGTTTTGAATTAATATGTGTATGTTTAAAGTGTAATTCTGAAAGTGTATTTTTATTACTGTCTGGGTAAAAATCAAGAAATCAAGAAGAAAAAATTATCGAAAAGTTATATTCTCACAAAGGAAAAGCTAAATTGGTAATCTAATTTTTGTAAGTCAAACAAGTTAGAAAAAATGCAAATAGAAAAATTCTTTATTTGGTTCATTTGTCATAAACAATGTAATTTACGTTCATGCTCAAATTCTTAATTGGAAAATTTCTGGTACACCAGTTTGGCAGCTACACTGTCTTCAATGGCCATGCCTAAACAGAAAAGAGAAAACAGGATAATATATCATTATGTACTAATAT
This sequence comes from Ascarosepion bandense, assembly GCA_037127315.1. Lineage (NCBI taxonomy): Eukaryota > Metazoa > Mollusca > Cephalopoda > Sepiida > Sepiidae > Ascarosepion > Ascarosepion bandense. The sequence continues at coordinate 2,369,372 of JBBBDQ010002252.1, read as the reverse complement.
GTAGTCATACTCTCCACCCTCTAATGATTACATCAGTCTCAAAATTAATTTTGTAGATAACACATATTCATATTATGGCATTAGCATTAATTTTAGTGGGCCTCACATGTTTATGACATGGCATCTGCATGTATCTTTAATTCTTAAAATGTTAGCATAATTTATTTTTGTATTCTGAAACTCAATCTCTTACAATCCATGTTATCAAATCTGTAAATATACATACAATGTCTTATCTGAACTCCTCATGGCCGGATACACAACAAATTTTAAAATATCAATATATGTATACCTTTAAGTAAGTTTTTTATGAGTTAACCTTAGATTTTACTACTTACTTGTACTTGTGGCGACATTTATGCTGGGCAGGGTGAGCTGGTTTCTTCTCTAGAATAAGATTTTATGGGACTTTTTTTTTTGTTTCATAATCGATTCCCAACTGCATGCAATGTCAAGATTTCTCTGTAGTAGATTGTCAATTCTTATTGCTGTAAACTGGTTGTCAACCAAGGCTATAGAACCCAGTCTGTCCTGCTATTTACCCATAGCTGGAGGGGAGAAGAGATGAAGACATACCTTTCCCAAGGATGTTAGCACATAAGTGAATGTAATGAACTCAACTGGAATTTGAACTTAGCTCTCTGATTCCTCAATCTGAGCTGCTATCCATTACTGCACTGTGTCGCCAAACCTTAGGTTTTGAACCAACAGTGCATTGAGACATGTGTCACACTTAGTATGGATATTATTAGCATGTTTCCATATATAAAGATAACAGGTTTTGCAACTTTTTGGCTTGAAGAATTTTCAAAGGGAAAACAATAAAAATTCTTGCCTAATCTGTAAAAGAGTTTGGACTATTATCCTCATCTTTATTGGCATGTTTATGATGTTTCAGCTGCTGTATGCTCTGGCCTTCTTCAGGTGCTAGGAATGTTGAACTGAACCCTTTATTTTGATCACCGGGTATATCATTCTCATTCCATGTGCGATGCCTCTTCTGGTAGCCATGTAGTTATCTCCCTTTTAACTTAACTCTCTAAGTTATTTGTTCGCCACTGCTGGATGAGATGAGTCTGTTCACTAAGGTACCTACAGTGGAGGCACTATCGGTAGTCAAGGACAGAGTGGCTTTTGACTCATCCCTTAGGAGAACGTATGAGTATACCACTAGATAACCTGATGGAGATGTTGACTTTCTGTACACAAACAACACACTTTGGAATGAGATCAGACAGATATTGGCAGGATGGGCTTGCTATTATCACCATCATTGGCTAATATATACTTGAAGAGATGGCATTAGAATCCGCAGCACTAAAGCCAATACTATGGCTGAGATACATTGATGGCACCTTCATACTCTGGCCACAGCAGGAAGAGAGCCAGATATTAATGGACCACGTGAACTCATTAAGATCATCAGTACAGTTCACTATTGAAAAAGAAAACAAGCTAGCATTCCTGGATGTACTAATATCTTGAACAGAGGTGGTGTTCAAAAATTCTATATACCACAAACCGACAATACCTCAACTTCAACTCCCACCATCCATAAAATGTAAAGAAAGGTATTGTCCACTGTCTGCAACATTGAGCAAAATCATAAGCGGTGACCTAGAGACATATGAACAGGGAATGGACAGTATAAGCAGTACCCTACAATGTAACAACTACCCAGGGTACATGACAATAGCTGTAACGAACGTGGAAGGGAGAGTGCACGAGGATAACAACTCTCAGAAAACAGCCTTGGCCAGTCTACCCTATGTGAAAAGGTTATCAGAGAAAATACAAAGGTTCTGTGGTCCATATAACATCAGTACAACATTCAAATGTGGTTCTACACTCTGCAGATACCTGTCCTGAGTAAGACCTCCAATAAAGGAGAACATGGCTAAGGACTGTGTGTACGCCATTCCATGTAGCTGTGGAAAAAATATAAAGGAGAAAACTTAAGGCTGCAAGAACATTGCAAGACTATAACACAAGGGGAAATAGAAAAATCAGGTGTAACTGACCACATATAGAAGGAGAAAGGGAATCACCGCCCCCTATGAGAAGAAGTTGAAATAATTAATAGAGAACACTACTGGAAACTATGTAAACTTAAGTAAACAGCACATATGCTAGGCCACAAAACCTCTTAAGCTGACCAAGCATAGAAATGAATACAATATGGAAACTAGTTTCAGTGCTTCCCTCAACCCAAACACTATTGGCTTACCGTCTCATGTTGCTTTCTCTCTATCTCTCCTCCTCCTTCTTTTCAAGAAAAGAACATTTCGTAAAGCCAGACACAAAGAAGACACAGGAAACGAACATTTAACTGAGCAGTTACATCAGCCAACCCTCATACAAGCTCAGGTATAAAGCAGGATTTTCAATACTGATTTTCAAACTATGTAAGCTTTCCTCTCTTGGAAGATCAATGCAACACATTCTTCTTCCTTTTCTACCTCCCATTTCCCCTGTACTAGATTAGGTTTAGTAAATATCTAGAATGCATGCACAGTATTTTTGGTATATTCTGAATTCTTTATACTTTTATAAATTATATTTACTTACCAAGACTTTTAAAGATGGTGGTTTTTGACCTGTAACCCTCTTTTGATCCTGCAATAACTTCACCAATTTCTGCATAGATTTCAGCCTAAAAAATACATAATTTCAAAATTAATTTTTATTAAAATTTTGCTTTATCTGTAATAATTTTTAGGATATCTTTATCATAAACATTTTACAAATGAATTGCTTATTGTTTTTTCCATATTATAACTTACAAATACTGATTCATTTTAACAACTAACACATTAAATTGGGAAAATTTCCATTACATATCTCTTCATAAATCATTTGCAGAATAATTTTACAATTAAGCAGATATAATATATTCCAAAATTAAAATATTCTAATTCATTTTTACAATAAATAAACATATTTCTGATACATATCTGCAGTTAATAATTTAGTCATCAGAAATAAAATGATTTTCACTCAATAATAAGAACTTTAAGAGAAAAAGTAAAAATAGACTTGACTTTGGAATGAATGATATCACCACTTCCATGTTTCGCTATATCAGTGTCTTCAACATAAACCACAGAAGATTGCATCAGTGTTGGATCCAATTCTTGCCAATTTGGTTTACAAGCACCAACAGCTAGAAATAACAAGGACAATATATATATAATTATAATTAAAATTGCGTTTTGTTTAAAATCAATTTAATTTACATTGCGACACAGAAACTTCTGTGTTTAAAGATTTAAAGCTTTTATCTTGTCATCAGGCAGTGTTCAACTTTGGTGAAAATTATTTACATTTGAATGTAGAAAACAATGCTTATTAAAGAGTTAATATGGAGATCATATTGAGATCATATAGGTGTGTTTAATTTAACTAATCAGAATGAAAGTCGACTTTGAAAATTTAAAATATAGGTTAGATGTTAGGGGATGTGGGGTAGCCATATATGTCAGATGAAAACTTTTTTTTCAGCTACAATGCTTTCTTCCAGCAAGACGTATACATTTTAGTTATGAAGAAATGCTCTTAGAATTATATGTATTCCTGCTCTTTAAAAAAAAACTTTATTTCAGATCAGTCATACAGGGACTTGTGGTATGATTAAAATATTTTTATATTTTTCGAGTTCAGAGTACATTTCTTTAACAATTCATCATATATTCTTAACTTATATCTATCCTAAAATCCATTAAATTAATATTATTTATATCATAATACAAAATAAAGTAAAGAATATATATAAGTCAATCAATATGCTTATATGAATAATTTTCAACTATATTCTAAAGTGAACATTTTGCAATGTTTACATATGATAGTAATTTCATAACATTTATTTAATAGATCCTTATTTCTAAAAAATTTAATCATCTATAGTTTTCATACAGACACAAGAGGCATTGAAAGATTTACATATTCTTGTCTTTTTTTAAATTTTCAATTTTTTTGTTGGAGTTTTATTGGTTTCTTTTAAGTACCCAAAATATTTGGATAGGGATGTTTAATTTCAGTACTTATTATTATTAAAGGAAGAAATATGCTATATATATATATATGCACAAATTCAGATCAAATATGGCTTGGAATCTGACAAAATAAGATAAAGAACAAATAGGACATTTTTATCAATCTATAATCATTCCATATTTGTTCTTCATCTTATTATATATATTTATATATAGATAGTGACATAAATTGATAAATATACATATGAGGAGGGTGTATATATTATTACATATTAGTTATTCAATTAACTGTAAATACTTTTAATTATATATATGTCACGGAAAATCTCAAAGTTTAATGAAATTAATGTTGAAATTATTTGTTTGAACATTATTTTTAATGGATACTTGTATTTAAGTAAATATTCTGTTTTTAATTAAACAGTATATTTATATATTTATTTCTACCGGCCTGATTATTTAGGTTAAATTTTGTATGAAAATGTGTGTCATTTGGCAGGATTTGAACCTGCGACCCCTATCAACATAAGGGAATCTACCAATTAATCTGCTTCATCTTAGATCACTTGAGCACAAATGATATCACAGTCTAAATGAAGTCAAATCAAGCCTATATAACACAATTTTTGACTCTACACAAATGACCATCTCTGTAAACATTTGCTGATATTATGATACATTTCAGAGCAGAAATTATATGTAGCTAGCTAGCTAGCTAGCTAGCTAGATAAATAGATAGATTATATATATATTTTCCATTTGTAAACGAGTAATTATGTAACCTAGGTTTCTATCATGAGTGGTGTCTTTAGGTGTTTTTTGATAACTGATTTTAACGCTTACCATTTTTTTTTTAAGAATGCTCACGTAATGGTGGTCTTTTTGAACGCTCATGTGGCAGGAAGTTTTTGAACACTCAATTTTGAAAATTACAAGAAATTATAACATTTTCATCCATGGTTGTCTGGGTCTTTTCCATATTTTGATTTCAATTTCCACACGTGGCTAGCCAATTCTGTACAGTTTTTTAAGTTTTCTATTTTGAATGTAGACTTGTGATTGAACCACCTGGTCTTAAAAGTATCTTTGGTTTACCCAAATATATTTTTGACAAAACGTGGAGTATAGTAAAAACAGACAAGCCTTACAACGGTGGCAAAATAAGTAGACTGTGCCAAAAAGAAAAGTTAGAGATTATGCTATTCCCAAACAAAAATGAACTATTGAATGAAAGAATACCTATTAAGTTCATACACCCATGGATAAAAAGGTTTTAATTTCTTGCAATTTTTCAAATTGCAAGATTAAAAAATTCTCTGCCATGTGAGCGTTCAAAAAAAATAATGGTAAAAAAATAACGGTAAATGGTAAAATCAGTTATTGAAAATCACCTGAAGATACCACCCATGTTAGAAACCTAGGTCACATAATAACTCATTTACAAATGGAAAATATTCAAAAGTTCTATAATAAAATTGTATTGAACACTTTTTAATACAAATGTGCACTGGTCTAATTTTATTATGACCAGAAACTAAGTAATTAAACAATCAATATATATATATATATATATATATATATATATATATATATATATATATATTATAAATTATATTTTAGAACATGTACAAATTTTTTATATATCCACTACAAATTGTACATTTTGTTTCAACATTAAAATTCTAATATCTCATCAGGTGGTGTGGAAAGGAATGAAAAGCCTCTTTTCTTATATTTGTAGAGTTGTGTGTAGGATGTTGGTGGGGTTAGCGATAAGGGAATAAGTCTTGTAAATTGTCTGATAAGGGAATAAGTCTTGTAAATTGTCCGTTTGAATTTTGGGGAAAGTGGGGTGGGTAGTGAATATAGTTGATTAATGAGTGTCTGGCAATTTTGTAGACAGATTTAACATTAGAAGATAAGATGTAGGTTTTATGGCCTCCTGACTATATTCTTTGGATTTCTTAGGAAAGCAGAGTAGGGAAGTGTAAAGGGTGGGAAGGGGTGGGATTGGACCTATTTTAAATGTTTATTTGTACAACTGTAGAATACTTTTGTATTTAAGCACAGTTTTTATAATTAATCTAATTTTGTATAGCTAACCATAATTTTGAATTTAGGAAATTTATTTTTTTCTATAAAATTTTAAATCTTAAATTAGATCACAGTTTGTGGTGTGTAATAGATAAAATTTAATGTAAGAGTGTTGTTAGTACTATGAAGGTGTATAAATTCTAAGGGGTCCTAGCTCTGGCTTTTGTAGTATTTTTTAGCATGATTGTAATCTCTTTCCAAATATTTTAGAAGTTAAAAAATGGAAATAAAACACCTAAAGTTAAATGGAAAATCCTCAAATAATCAAGAACAGCTAAATCAATAAAGGAATCATGTTTCCTTTGTCTTCAAGAAAAAATTGAAATCATTAAATATATGAATAGCAACAAACTGTTAAGCCAGAGGCATGAAACCACAGTAAACTGCAAACACATTAAAAAACTACCTTATGTCATGTTTTTTTTTTTTTTTTTTGTTATTGAAGGATGAGAGGTGATTGTAAAAGTGCTTTTTAAATATGTTCATGGTGTTTCCAACATACATTTTTTCATCTTTAGGATTCTCCATGGATGAAATCGAACACATATATATCAGGGATTTCGTTAAACATTTATTAGAAATGGGGCATTGGTTTAAGTTTCTACAGTTACAGAGGTTGTTATTATGGGGTAGACTGGTATTAGTGTTGGAGTTATTTTTGTTGTGTGCTTTTAATATTGTGCTGTTATGTACTTTAATTATTTTTTCTAGATTGTTGGAGCATCTATAGCTTAGTTTTATTGTATTCTTAGTGAAGATTTTGCTTAGAAGGTTATTTTTAGGAAAATGCTTATCTATTAGTTTAAGAAAATATATCCCAGCTTAAAGTTAACTCTAATTTGCATAAACGAATCTAATAAGGTCTTTGTCAGATCGGATAAAACTTCGCATTTCTATAAGATGGACCCCAAAGAGTACAAAAACCTAATCAAGAAAAACCTAACAAAAAACTACAGAACAATTTAGTATTTAACCAACCATTAATGTGAGCTCCTTTCTTGACCCATTCTGCCTTGAGAATTGGTTGAGTAGCATTTGTTACTGTTACTATTATATCAGCATCAAGTACTGCTTCTTTAATACTGTCACATGCTTCAGCACCAATCTCAGAAGATAGCTTTTCAGCATTTATTCGTTTTCGACTCCATACCTTTACCTGTTAATGAAGTTTTTGTTTCAATACATAAAAAACAAGGTGAGTAAAAATTGAAAACTACCATAATCCTATAAACAAAATAACACACACACACACACACACACACACACACACACACACACACACACACACACAGAGGGTGCGATGTGTAAATTGTCACGATTATATATTTTTTAATTTCTTACATGCATATTGTTTGTTTTTGATTTTGTTGACTGCAGAATATAGTTGGGTCAGTTGGACATTGTCTGTGCAAAAAAGAGCATCATAATACAATTCACGCTTCCAAAATTTGGAAATGGCATGCTCTATTGTTTGGCATTTGTGCTGAAAGCTCCAATACAAATGTTTCAGAGTGTTTGGATGTCAATCTAAGGATAGAATAGAGAATTTGAAAAGAATTGGATAATATGTCCAGTCAACATCATGGTGCTTGGAGTGATCACTCATGATGGCAATGTTATGCCTTCATTCATTCATTCATCTTCCTACAGGGTCTCAGACTCAACACAAAAGCCTACATCATGCTTTGAGAAGGTAGTGCTATCCTAGGTCAAGAGGATGCCTGCTGGAAGACCCTAGGTCTGGCACCAGAGCTCTGCACCATACCACACAAGCAGGAAAATCCAGTCATAGCTGTCAGACAATTTTTGCAACCACATCACCCCTTACATCAAGACTGTAACCCCATTGATTGGGGGGAAATCAATATTCAAAATTTTAATCTGGGCTTGATCACTAACCATTGGAAAGTTTAGAAATGCATGACTGCATTAGTCATCACAGACCAAACTTTGTATATTTTAATACTAACAGATTAAAATATTTAAAGAAATTTTTAACTCATTGTAGAGCCAATCACTGAAATTCCCATCATCATTTTGTGGGTTAATATAAAAATAGACACAAAATCTCCATAAGAAAATTTATAGACATTATTTAACAATTGAAAATTTCTTGAGAGAAAATGCCAACATCTAATGACAAGAATATTCTTCTAAAAGAACTTACCTTTTTGAAATTATACAGAAACCTTAGTGCTTTGTAATGAGATCTGGCTTGTACTCCTGCTCCCAAAATAGCCAGTGTTTGTGGTTGCAAAGGACTGAGGAACTGAAGAATAACCAAAAACTATAAATTGCATCAATTCTTTAAGAATTTTATCTGATGATGAAATTCATACAGAGTCAAAAATTGGAATATGAATTCCATTTTCAATTTTGTTTCATATTATATTAGATTCATTTAAGTGCCATACATGATACACGCTTAGGCAATTAATAAGTAATAATTAGGCGGGGATCAGTTTATCATTTCATAACAATAGAAAACCGATCCCCCACTTTATGTCTAGTAGAAGCTTTACTTATGTTTCCAGCTATTATATTCAGCCAATCAGTTAAGTGCCATATATGATACATGGTTGGGTGATCATGTCTTAAAAGGGACATGGCTGACCGAGCAGGAGATTTTCCGACAGTAGGTTGTCATTTCTTTCTGCAGTAGACTGGTTGCCAACCAAAGCTATAGAACCCAATCTGTTCTGCTATATAACCCATAGCTGGTAGGAGAAGAGACAGATTATACTATTATATTAATAAGTACTAATTAATGGGAGATCAGTCAATTACTTCATGATAATAGAAAATCGATCTCCCACTTTATGCTCGGTAGAATCTTTATTTATGGTTCCAACTATTATATTCATTCAGTCAGGTAAATGCTATATGTGATACTTGAAAGAGACATGACTGACTGGGTAGATTTTCCCGCAGTAGGTTGCCATTACTTTCTGCAGTTGACTGGTTAGCAAGGCTATAGAACCCTATCTGTTCTGTTATTTGACCCATAGCTAAAGGGAGAAATGACTGATTAATACCTTTCCCAAGAGTATTTGCACGGAAGTGAAGGCACTTGACGTTAAGTCCTAAACACCTTTCAAGCATTTTACTAGATATTTTTGAATGCAAAGTTATTTTTTACTTCATTTGTTTTTGTTTTTTTTACTAAGAGCAAATTTATTTGTAAGGAAAAATCTACAAAATATGACCTCATGCCTTTTATCATTCAAAGAATCAGTCAGTTAAGTGCCATACGTGAAACACGCTTGGGCGATCATGCCTCTCTCGAGACATGACTGACTGGGCAGAAGATTATCCCGCAATAGGTTGCCATTGCTTTCTGCGGTAGATTGGTTGCCAGCCAAGGCTATCGAACCCAATCTGTCCTGTTATTTAACCCATAACTGGAAGGAATAGATGGATTAATACCTTTCCCAAGGGTATTTGCGCATAAGTGAATGCAATGAATTCGGCTGGAATTCGAACTCGGCTCCCCGATTTCTCGTTCCGAGCCGATATCCAATGCACTACAATGCACATTCGAAGAATATTCACCATTTAAAGTAGAAAAATTCTTTAGGGGTTCAAACCATCTTAGATCACTGCTTATCATATCTTCAATCCTGCTTTATTCAAACCAATTTGCAAATTTCACAAAAGAAAATTAGACCATAAAATTTAAATCTATATATATAAAAGGCAATCTGTGAGTCTGTGTGTGACTGTAACCTATGCATGCTTACATTTTTTAAGCTAACCCATTCAAACTTTCTAGGGACACATATCTACAGGGAAGCCAGCTCGACACATACTTTTTGAGTTTAAGTTCAGCAATTTTTCCTTTTGTACTTTTTGGCCAATGGAGCCAATTGTTTACATTTGCTCTGTAAAACATCTAAGATCTAAGATGATTGCTAGATTATGTCACAGAAATCAAATCACACGTGTTGAACGTTACTAAAAAAAAAAAATGAGCCTTTATATTTAATTTTTATTCCAACGTTTTAAAAATTCACTTGGTCAACAAAAATGTGAATATTTTTCCCTATAATTTTAAAACAAAAGAAATATTTTTAAAAAAAATGTTTTTTTGAAACAAAAACAAAATATGTAAAAAAAAAAAAAAGAGCCAATGGTTAATTTAATTATTTAAGTCTTTTTTTTTTTTTCAGATTTAATATTTCATACTTGAGAAAATAAAATTAAAAAAATAAAGCTTTTTTTCGCTAAATATTTCATGCAGAAAATCAACTGTCTGTAATTTGTGTGGCATTAATATAACTTTTTCCTCTAAAATTAAATGTCTACATTTTTAAATATTCTTCAAAATTTTCTGAAATTCATTTAGTCAACAAACAATATAAATATTTTCCCCTGTAATTTTGAAATGAAAACAAACACAATGTTGTTTACAATGTCACACAAAACATCAACTCTTGTTTATGCAAAACAAAACAAAAAAATAGATTTTTTTAATGAAATTTTTTAACAATTTTTAAACAACAATTTTTTTATATAACTGAGTTTTAAAGTGAGGTGGCAACTACAAGTGCTCAGCAATCGCAACATGCTGCATTAATCATCTAATTAAAAAATGTTCTGAGTTGCACAGGCAATGCCAGGTTATGATGCTAGTCATGAATAAATGAATGTTATGTCTTAGTTATTTTGAAAACTGCATAATAAAAATGTAAGTTTGTAAACTTACTTTTGTGGCCACTGCAGAAACTGCTGCTGTTCTCATTGCAGTAATATAAGAACCATCCATTAACTAAAAAAAGGAATAAGATATTTTATCAAGATTAAACATTAAAAATCGTTTTTTGAATTTAAATTTTGGAATAAGATTGAATACTATATTTGATATGAATTTTTATAACTCTTTTATGTTTCTTTTTCAAACATGAAAATTAGTTTATGAGTTGATAGTGATATTTAAGAGATGGTCATAAATTTAATTTTAAAAAGTTACAAACCATTTTAATCTATCATAAGATATTTTATAGAAAAAATTTTATAACTTTCTGTAATGTTGATACAAGTAAAAAAGAGAAAAAAACAAAACAAATATCAAACAAAAAGTTTAATATGGAAAATAGGCAAAGCATTAGCATTATAGATTTTAAATCGTGATATCCAGAAGACTGTCAAAGCATTTTCAAAATGGCATGGCTTGTGAGGTGCTTGCATTCAGTTTTGGTGAGTACCTATCAGCAATAATCTGAGGAAGAAAAAATTCACCAACTGCAATGAACTGTTGAATATATAAACCTTGTTTGTTCCTTTCCTTTTCAAGTAAAGATTCCTTAGAACCTTCTCACTAGTAGAAATTTATGATTATTTTTACTCGTATAAATTTGACAAAGCTTACACTGAGCAGTTTTCCATTTGTGCTGTCAAAAAGAACAATGGCTGCATCATGACTTGGAATATCAACATTGTCTGGAAAAACAGTCACCAGTTTTGTAGCAATGATCTTGTCAGGTTGACTGTAGCATGGCATAACCAAGCAGAAACTAAAATGGAAAATAATACAAATATATTTTTATAACTGCACACTCATGCACATAAAATATATGTCCCTTTATTTCATATATATATATATATATATATATATATATATATATATATATATTTGCTCTGTAATATTTTATTACATGGAGCTCTCTTCCTGTATCATTTTTTAATATTAAAATAAATTTTTAATATTAATTAGGATCGGGTTTTTTGGAATTTACCTTCCTGCTTTTTTCCTTTGGATTGAAGTATCTGAATTAAAATATATATATATATATATATATATTCAGAAATTATAACATGAATATGTTATAACTAGCAGTGTAGCCCGGCATTGCTCGGGTGTAATGAAAGCTTTAAAACTAATCCATGGTCCTGGAGCTCAGACTCAGCCTAAAGAATATTTGTGTGAATTTTGGTGAGAATTGAACAAAAATTGTGGATTTGTATAAAGGACATACAGACAGATAAACAGACACACACACAAACATCTTGCCTTTTATATATATATATTATCGATTTTCTGCACTATTGTAAGAACTGCAACCTTGAAACTTCTGAATATTGTTTCTTATGTCTTTGTCTATGAGAGTATCAAATTTGATTAAAATTGGACCACTCTTTTTTTACCCCAATTTTTAGATTATCGATATTTGTGTACCTCAACACAAAACCTAGCTAAGAACACTCACAGACACTTATAGTACAACTGTAAATTTTCAAGAAAATCGGTTCAGCCATTTCAGAGTCTATAGGTAATGGATACACACACACAGACAAAGTTCCATTTATAAATAAATTTAGATATCACTACAAAAGTAGATATTTTGTTTCAACACTTCTTGTGTCTTATCAAGTGATGAGGTTTGTTTCAAGTTGAAGGGTTTTAAAAGGTTAAAAACAAGCAAAACACCTTTGAACAGAGAGGCATTGTTGTATAGACTGTGTGGACCAATCAGAATAAAGTTACTTCTAATTTGGAGAATATGTAAGCAGACTCAAAAATAATTTTGGGGGGCATTAGTGCTAATATTTGATTAAATTGAGATCAGCATTATTAATTGACTATTAGATTCACTTTATTATTATTGTGAATTTAAAAAAACAATTTTTCTAAGTTTAACAATTTATTAGATTTAGAAAATTATTCTTATATTATTAAACGAGGAAGAGAAAGAACGCACACATAAACAAACCTACAAACATCCACTCATAGACAAATAGACAAGTATATAAACATACACTGGCAAACAGATACATATACAGATTAATATACGCACACAAATATACATGCACAAATTTCAAAATTTTGTTTTTATCGACTTGTCAATTTGTCTGTTAAATTTTAAAGCTCTATTTGGAAACATGTTTCAGAAAAATACTGTTTAAAATAAATCGTGAAAATGATTTATTTAGAAAATACAAGATGAATTCAGGGTTATTTAGTAGTTGTAGAATATACTTGTAGGTATGTCAATATTGTTCAATTAAAAATTGAGAATTAAGTAACTATGACATTGAAGATTTGGGTTGTGAAAGGCAACATAGTATCCTGATATCAAGGGATGACACACTTTAATTTTGTCTGGATAAGATACATAGTGGAACCATACATTATTTAAATGGGTAGACAATAATTTTTAACAGTAGGTTGGATTATTTTTTGTTTTTTAATTAGATTTTGTACTACCTCATGAGTAAAGGGGCTGGAATGTTTAGGTTAGTATTAGAATTAAATAATTATGGTATGCTAAAGTATATTGTAGTTAAGAAAACCAAATAAGTATTGTGTGGGTCATTTATTTTAGTAAAATAATTTTTTTATTTTTAAGTTATATTTGAACATAAGTTATAAATGAAATATTGCAATTAATGAAATTTTAAAAGTGATATAATGCTTTTATAAACCATTTTAATAACAAAATTACAATTTTAAGCTCTACTCTGTATCAAACACTCTTATAAAAGTAAAAGATTGAACAATGGGTTTTAATCTACCTGTTCTTTCACTTTTTTATAATATATATATATATATATATATATATATATATTTGTGTGTCTAGGCAGCAAATTTTCTTTTAGGCATGTCAGATTAAATAAATTGCAAACATTGTGTCTGCTTATTTTTAATAAAATCTGTTCACGGATAATTTTTCGCATATTATAATTGAAAGATGTCAGAAATGAGCTGTATCAAAACACACAAGTCTAACTTTCCACTTCACCCTATTATATCACAAATACCCAATCCTATATACCAACTAGCTAAAACATTTAACCAATTAATTACACCATACATACCTAACAAATATAGCATTAAATCATCTTTTGAACTTATACAAATATTAAAAATGGAAAACCTAATAATGAAACCATAACATCACTTGATGTTGAAAATCTGTTCACTAATGTTTCTGTTAGAGAAACCATTGACATTATTATAAAAAATATATATAATAATGATTTTCTGCCCCCACTGAAAATTAAACCTAAAATACTTAAAAATCTACTTTTAACCTGTACTACCAAAGTCTCATTCTATGATCACAGAAATAATATATATGTGCAACGGGACGGTGTTTCAATGGGCTCAGTTTTGAGTTCAACCTTCACAATTTCTACATTGTCAACCTAAAAAATAATATATTTAGCACCACTACAAAACCCTCCATCTACATACGATATGTTGATGATATTCTTATATTAGTTAAAAATATAGAAGAAATAATAAATCTCCAAAAACTTTCAAAAGAATTCTGTCCTCAAGTTTACATATGAAATTAATAACGATAACAAAATACTTTTCCTTGACATTTTAATAGACACAAACAATAATACATTTACTATCTCCCCATATAAAAAACCAACCAGCAAAAACTCTTGCACCCTCAACTATAACAGTGAATGCCCTACTACTTATAAACAACTTAATTAACCAAGCACAAATCAACTCTTTCACAAAAAAAGTATTTTGCTCTGAACTAAAAAATATTAAGCAGACTCTCATTAATAATGACTTCCCAAACCACATTGTAGATGAAGAAATAAGACGATATTTCAAAAACCTCAATAGACATCAAACAAAATATGACACTTCCACAAAAGACCCCAAACATATCAAACTTCTATTGCAACCAGATGCATGATAACTACAAACAGGATGAAAAAATAATTAAAAAAATCTCATTTGTACTAATATATCTCCCATTGATCCTAATAAAAAATTAAAATTAATAATATATTATAAAAGGTACAATACTACTAATTTAATTATCCGTAATAACTCCTCCCCACCAACTGATGTGTTATGTAAAACCAACATTATATATCAATTCAAATGACCCTTGGGAGAATGTATCTCTGACAAAAAAAAACCAAATATATATGTAGGATTTACAACAACTACATTAACTAGACATCTTACATTACATTTGTCTGACCATTTGTCCATTTCTAGACATCTACAACCATATTCCTGTCTACATTCACAAGATAAAAAACAACGATCAATAATACAACTATCCTACACCAAGAAAACAACAAAAGCGAACTACAGATTCTTGAGGCAATATTTATTAAAACACTTAAGCTATCAATTAATAGAATCAGCTATGAATACTGTAGCAATGTTCTAAAATGTTTGTAAAAAGAACAGTTTTTTCATGCTTTAACACATGCATGACCATGACATTATAACATATAAAAAAATTCCATTTTGGATAATTTTCACGCTCTAATGAATGCTAGCAATTTGTCAACTGTTATATTTGAAGCAGAAAAAAAATTTACAGCAATTTTTAGCAACACAGTTTTGCAGTTATTTTTGTTACCATAACTCACACCCCTGAAGATGATCTTAGAAAGAGATTGAAAGAACTTGGGTACCTTGAGAAATGAATGATAATAACATCTGTCAACATTACAACTCATTTCTGACATCTTTCAGTTATAATATGTGAAAGGTTATCCGTGAGTATGAACGGATTTTATTAAAAATAAGCAGACACAATGTTTGCAATTTATCTAATCTGACATATCTAAAATAAATAAATAAATATATATGTGTGTGTGTGTGAAAAGTGTATGTATATAATTATAAATATCAATATATATATATGCAATTTGTTATATATATTATATTATTTATATATTATATATGCATGGTACTTATTTGAAAGCGCTCAATATCAGTGATAGAGCTGACATATTCATATAAATAGGTGTGAGTTTGTAACCCTGGGTTTCACGCTCTTGCAATCGTCAAACAAACTGATTAATTTTTTTAAAAAATTGGCTATAGGTAGGGCTACGTATATTCATGTATTTTTGTGGAAGTGGGCAGATGTGTGTGTGTGTGTGTGTGTCTTTGCGCACATCAATGGGTGTACAAATGTGTATATATGTCTGCATCTGTCATGACAACAGATTTTCCTCCCACTTCCACAAAAATACACCAATATACACCGCCAGACATATAGCCAATTTTTTTAAAAAATGAATAAGTTTTTCTGACGATCGCAAGAGCGTGAAACCCAGGGTTACAAACTCACACCTATCTATATATCCCCACTATAAAAAGACAATTTTTTTTATTGCCACTCATGATAATAAGTAAAAAAAACAAAAAAAAACAACTAATTTCCAATCTAAGCACATTTTTTTCATACATATTGCCCGTTTCCCATTTCATTGGTAATCTTAACTTTATTAACCTTGATTTAGCTCTGTTGAATGTGGCTGGAAATTGGTTAGCTAACTTGTTTTACAGTTTTATTCTTTACTTATTATCATGTGTAGTAATAAGAATTTTGCCTTTTTTGTGGTACAGTGGATATCGGCTCAGAACAAGAAACCGGGGAGCCGAGTTCGAATTCTAGTTGAATCCATTGTATTCACTTACGTGCAAATACCCTTGGGAAAGGTATTAATCCATCTCTTCCTTCCAGTTATGGGTTAAATAACAGGACAGATTGAATTCTATAGCCTTGGTCGGCAACCAGTCTACCGCAGAAAGCAATGGCAACCTACTGCGGGATAATCTTCTGCCTAGTCAGTCATGTCTCATTCGAGACATGATCTCCCAAGCATGTATCGCGTATGGCACTTAACTGACTGATGGTGGTAATAAAGTTTTGTACAACAAATCAAATCTAAGCACATTTTTTTCATACATATTGCCCGTTTCCCATTTCATTGGTAATCTTAACTTTATTAACCTTGATTTAGCTCTGTTGAATGTGGCTGGAAATTGGTTAGCTAACTTGTTTTACAGTTTTATTCTTTACTTATTATCATGTGTAGTAATAAGAATTTTGCCTTTTTTGTGGTACAGTGGATATCGGCTCAGAACAAGAAACCGGGGAGCCGAGTTCGAATTCTAGTTGAATCCATTGTATTCACTTACGTGCAAATACCCTTGGGAAAGGTATTAATCCATCTCTTCCTTCCAGTTATGGGTTAAATAACAGGACAGATTGAATTCTATAGCCTTGGTCGGCAACCAGTCTACCGCAGAAAGCAATGGCAACCTACTGCGGGATAATCTTCTGCCTAGTCAGTCATGTCTCATTCGAGACATGATCTCCCAAGCATGTATCGCGTATGGCACTTAACTGACTGATGGTGGTAATAAAGTTTTGTACAACAAATCAAATCTTTATATATATATATAAAGAGAACTCAACACATCATTTAAAGTGGTCATAAATTATAATACATAATTATAATACATATATATATATATGGGAAGATTATGCTGTGTGAATTTTCCAATATACATTTGCTTTATCTTAACTTTTTCCACTTTTTTACATATTTTTAGAATTGGGTTAAAAAATTATAAAGAGGAATAACTTTTCATAGATAATTATTTCCCTACAATCTAATCTGATTTTTTTACTTTCTCATGTCTTTTTTTTTTTTTGTTTTTTTTGTTTTTGTTTTAAGAAAGAAGGGCTCCCTAGTATTAACATTTAAATATTCACTTAAAAGTGTTTTTCTTTGAGTTACAACAAAATCTGAAACATTCTTTCGATACTTGACATTTCTGTAGTGGCAGCTATCAATGGGGATTGCACTCTTTCAAAGTGTTTTTGAGATGAAATATTTTTTGTACGTAATTTCTTCATACATTGTGTGAGTGTTGTGTTGTCTGCATGTAGCACAGGCTTATTGCCAGAGAGTATTTTTGAGTTTATGCATGTGGAAGGCTTTAAACCAGGGAGGCAGCAAGTATGATGATATTCAGCTAAGCATAGCTTATATGTGGCACAAGGTCGAAAGTATGGTGCACTTAGTGAGGATCGAACTCACTACTCAGTCGTAATGATTTTATTGAGACAAGCTTGCTATCCATCAAGGTGCCCAAAATGATTTTCTAAGCGTGGATTAGATGTGGCCGAATGTATGGGGCACCCAGTGAAAATCGAATTGACTACTCAGTAGTAAATGTCGTAGTGAAACAAGCTTGCTAACCATATGCACCGAGGTGTCCAAGGTTGCTGCAAGTACACTAATTTAAAATTATCATTTTTACGGAGGAGAGGGGAAAAAAAGGATTTTCCTTGGTGACGAGTCTGATGTTGCGGAACGAAAAATATAAATAAAATTTAAAAAAAGAAGTGAAGTCATATGGAGACAGACTTGATTTGAGGAATCCAATACGCGTTTCTGTGCAACACTCCACTTGCAGTAAAAGATAAAATAAAAATTATTAAACAACAAAACGTCAATTACTTTTTTCGTTTGCAAATAATTGCTACAGCATCCACCCACAGTAACTTTAAAAATTGATGATAATAATACTGGAAGTCAATGTTGTTGGAGCTTTTAGGGCGAAAAAATAAAAAATATAAATGAAAGCATTTAATAAATTGATCTTACCCGTTGTGTTCTTTTATGTCGATCAAAGTTTTTGAAGGTTGCATAATTGTGGCGCCTTTCCCGTCAGAATAGTCACTTAGCGCCATCTCAATGATCGGGATAAGATCTTCATATTTTAGTACTTTCGAAACTTCTTCAGCGGTAATAAATCTAAGACTAGACATTTTTTCAGATGAGAAAAGTAAGAAATAATTGTGAATAACAGTGTCAACGAAAAGAGGTGAAAAATAAAAAAGACACTTGATTTTAAAAATGTTGGAAATAACTACCACTGTTAGTGTTAAATAAAAATTTAATGTTATTCCTAAACACATGAAAAGAACCTGAGCGCTGAATTATGATGACGTAGCAGACAATATCTTCTGTTTTGTTCTTTTAAGAAAGTTCATCTGAAAATCAAGATAAATAGAAGTAGGCTAAAAAACTGACTTGTTGGGTTATCACCGACACGACATCCGACCTACTACAATTTTCTTCTGTTTATCGGATTCGCTACAAGTTGGTAGTAAGAAAGATAGCGATTATAAACGAAACAATTTAATTACATTTCCTAAACTTAATTTTTTTTTTTAATGGAAAGGTCATAACTTCTCTTTATCTTGCACAACTTTAAAGTAGAAAGAAAGAGATATGGCAGTTTGAGTTTTAGATTTACAAATAGTCATTTTTTTTGTTTCCTTCTTTTTCACATTAGATTTGTTGATTATTTAAAAATCATATTTTTCAATAGTTTTTATTTGAAAGTTACAAGGTTGGGTGTTGGAGTTTAACCTATGAATGACAATGTCCAGTTTCACCATATTTTGGCCTAAATGTAAGATTGGAAAAAAAAAATGCATAGAGCGCTACAAAACATATTTTTTATTTTTACCTCGAAAAAGATTCGCTAAAAAAAAGTGAACATAAATTTTTAGGTACCACCAAAACCTAAATGGATACTATTTTCCGCAATGGAAGTAAAAAATCGGCACCCACTGTTTTGAAATATTTGCCAAAAATCAGAGAATTATGAGATTCAAACGACATTTTATTCATTATTAATGAATGAATAATGAATATTTTACCCAATCAATGAATAATACGGTATTTTAATTTTATAATATTAAATAATCTTTCTTTGGAAAAATAATTTTTGGATATGTTTCACGCCGCCTTTTTGATATCGTGTGGACATGTGTATAGTTTTTTGGGGGTTAGTGTTACAAAGTTAAAAAGAAATCCCTGAAGATATTAATTCAGTAAACAAAAAAAAAAAAAAAAAAAAAAAAGAAGAAGAAAAAAGTGATATTGAGTGTATATTCGGAATATTCGGCTCATATCTTACCTAAAACAATACACAGATGACAGTGTTGATAGCAGACAAGGCAAACCATAGAGACGAGGTTGAGATCAGATAATAAAAAGGAGTAAAGGCCAAATTTTATTAACTATACACCATTTTATTATTAACTCCATACATTTACATCTTGTGGTGACTTAATATGCAAGGTTAATTTTGATTTGGATTTTACATGGCACAAGGCCACTCCCTAAAGGAACTTCCTAACTAAATCCTTGCATACCACCATTCTTTTTATAAGCGTTGAAATCATTCATTAAACAAGCAAATGGAAAGTTGAATGAAATTGACAAAACATCAATTGCACTATAAAGTGTATTATTAATAATAACAAGAAATACATGCATTACATAGATGTTGAAAGTGTTTGTTTGAAAGTGTCTTCCATGGACTGCGTGAAAATTGTGTTAGAGCTTTTGAAGTAAGTTGAAATGTTCATTGTCGCTAAAAGATTTATCAGTGTGATAAGAAATTCGTGTGAGGAATATTATTGCCAAAAGAATTGTTCAGTTCTGATTGTTCATGAATAACGTTCATCTTTGTAGTGTACAGAAGAATGAATTTGTCAGAGATAGTGAGTTGGACTTAATATTTTATATGATGTGTACAAAAGGGATTTCTGGTGCCAACTGGCGAAAAACGCGCGGCAAATCGTTTATATAGGTGTTCAAACATCCTTACGATTTGGCGGTAAAAATGTGGTTCACTTACCTTGATTGGCTAGCTCAAACCAATCAGCAAACAGCTTACATTTATTCAAATATAAAATGATTGCATGCAAAATTTAATACATACATTTGCGTGAATGCGTAAGTAAATGTGTGTGTTTCCATATGTATGTGCATGTGCCACGGGAATTTAAAAAAATTGTAACAAAGTACTTTTTGTAATTGTTCATTTCCACAGTCTAGAAATATTGTTTAAATTTTGCAAGCCAGTGGACTCTTCTGCCTGTTCTTGTAACAATGTCTTTATATTGTTGTGGTGTTGATAAAGTTGATGGCGCTTGTGATTGTTATGTCGAGGAATGACCTCAGATTTTTCCTTATCCGAGTTGCTCGGGTTAACATCGTCCTCGACGTAACCGGGTTTCAGTCTGTCTATCGATACGTTAGAAGTGCCTGAAGATAACTGAATAGAGAAGTACTTATCGGCACAGCTGAGAATGTTATAGGGACCATTATAAGTTGGAGACAAAGGTTTTCTCACAGCATCTTGTCTGACAAAGACGTATTCACAGGTTTTAAGTGATGCTGGGACGAATATATCCCGTGAGTAATTCCGGGTGGGAGTAAAAGCTATTTTAGACATCTTGTTTTGTAGGAACTGTGTGAAAGTCGCAGTAGGCTGTGATTGATCTTTATTCGAAAAGAATTGTCCTGGCAACACAAGCGGTTTGCTAAAAACAATGTCGGCTGTGAAGCAATTCATATCTTTTTTAATTGTTGAACGAAGTGACACCATAACTAAAGGAAGATTATCCACCCAGGAATGTGGATCCTCGAAACTGGCGAGAGCTGATTTGAGTTGTCGGTGGTAACGCTCGACGATCCCGTTTGAACAAGGGTGATAAGCTGTAGTGGATATATGTTTAGTTACGAGTAGCTGCATGAATTCCTGAAACAATGTGGATTGAAATTGCGGACCACGGTCCGTAGTTACTATTGAAGGGCATCCGAAATTGGAGATCCAGTCTCGGAATACAATCTTCGCTACGGCATCCGCGGTTGTTGATTTTAATGTTACCGCCACAGGTCATCTTGTAAATCTGTCTATGATGGACAGTATGTATTGATAACCTTGGCTGTCCGGTAGAGGACCAACCATGTCGAGGTGGATATGACTAAAGCGTCCATCAGTCTCCGAAAATGTGCCTGGGGTTGATTTGATATGATGGTGGACTTTGGTTTTTTTAACAAGTAACGCAATACTGTGTCCAGTTCTTAATATCTATGCTCATAGGGGGCCATACGAATCTGTCAGAGATTAACTTGGATGTGCCACGACAACCTGAGTGAGACATTGAGTGGAAGTGATCAAAGAGTTGCCTCCGCGTGTTTGTGAGTACAATTGGTCGTGGGTTTGGAGTAGTGACGTCACACCCTATTTGTTTATCGCTAAAAGGCAAAAATTGCTTTTCCAACTTTAATGACGTTTCTGAATGTAGCTGTTTTGGAGTCTGGTCACGCTCTTGTTCGTTTGCAAGATTTTCGAGGTCGAGAACTTGTGATATGCTGGATAAAATGTCGGCACGAGATAGGGTGTCGGCGACTATATTCTTATCTTCCCTGACATATCGTATGTCGGTTGTAAATTGTGATATAAAGTCAAGTTGACGATCGTCTTTAGGATTATATTTGTCAGATTTGACTTGTAAGGCGTATACTATAAGGCTTGTGATCTGTACATATCACGAACTCACACCCTTCAAGGAGATAGCGGAAATGTTTGATCGATGCGTAAATCGCTAGAAGCTCTCTAGAAAAGGTACTATACTTCTGTGTAGGCGAAAGTTTTATTGAGTAGAATGATATTGGTAATGTTTCCTGACTAGTATGCTCGTGAATTACAGCACTGATAGCATCGGTAGATGCGTCTGTTGTTAAGAATAGAGAAGAGTTCGGCTGATCTCAGATATAAGATAGTTTTGTAAAATTAGCTAGTGCAGTTTTGGCATTATTGAAAGCAGAAAGTGCAGCATCTGTCAAAGTTATCTTGGCGTTCTTTTTCCGTTTAGTAGTTGAGAACAGTTGGGAAAGAATTGTCTATAATAATTGAGACCTATGAATCTTCTAAACTCTCGGCGTGTCTCTGGCTTTGGAAAATTTTGGATGGCTTCCACCTTTTGCGGTATTGGAGTAATTCCAGTGCTGTCTATTTTATTTCTTTTTTCAATCACATCACCCCGAGCAAGGCGGCAACGCCATTGATGCGCAGGGGGCCACGTAAGAGTGAAAAGATTTGGAAAAGAGAAAGCTGGAAACCACATCCTAAACAGGAAACGAGGGATGAGTCTCTTCACCCGTTCAATAGACGTGGGTGGAGTGTGAACCGGGAGATAGTTTAGTCTATCTACTCCAATTGAAAAAAAAAGAGTAAAAGAATAGAAAAGAGTAAAAGATTGGAAAAGAGAAAAACCGGAAACCACATCCTAAACAGGAAACGAGGGATGAGCCTCTTCACCCGTTCAATAGACGTGGATGGAGTGTGAACCGGGCGATAGTTTAGTCTATCTACTCCAATTGAGTCTATCTACTCCAATGTCCAAGGAAAATTATTCTGGGCACTGCGAAAACACATTTATCTGGATTTATTTTTAGACCGTAATGATCCAGACGTTGAAAGACTTGCTTGACATGTTGCATGTGTTCATCCTTGTTATTACTTGCTATCAGGAAATCGTCTACATATGCAAATGAATAGTTTAAACCACGTAGTGCTTCATCAATCAGCCTCTGAAAGGACTGTACCGCATTCCTAAGACCAAATGGCATGCGTAGAAACTCGTATAGACCGAAGGGAGTAGTAATAGCTGTTATCGCTATATCCTCATCAGCGACTGAAATTTGATAGAATGCCTTACGTAGATCTAACTTTGTAAAAGATTAAGCCCCTTTTAATGTCACGGCGAAATCCGCTACGTTAGGAACTGGGTATTTATCCGGGATTGTTTGAGCATTAAGACGCTGGAAATCTCCACAGGCTCGCCATGTCCCCTGTTGCTGTTCAGGTACCATGTGGAGTGGAGACGCATAAGGGCTAGAAGAAGGACGAATTATCCCTAGGTCCAACATGTGCTGAAACTCCGCCTTCATCTCCCTATACATATCAGGCCGTAGCGAAGAAACGGGCGAACCGGTCGTTTTTATGTAATGAACGGTTTTATGTTTCACTTCTTCCATAAGGATAAAAGGCTTGAGGGAAATTGATCTAATATAGTCTGTAAAGGGTTATTACTGGGCTGAGCTACACAAATCCTCGTAGACGTTTGTGATGACATAGTTCCTGGACGTTTTATATTAGTGGTATTATCTCGGAGCGTATGTGTGGACATGAGCTAAAAAGTCTGCACCAAGAATAGGCATTTTCACATCCGCGACCGTAAATAGATCTACGGAATTCTAAGTTTAATGTTAACGATTTTTGGCCATATGTAGTTAGCGGCACGTAAGGCAAAACAAGCAGGTGTAAGGTTACTGCTGTTATTTATTTATTTTTTTGTTTTAAGGAGGAATAACGCTAATTTGGGCTCCGGTATCCACCAGGAATAATTCGCGAGATATGGAGTCTTGTATATAGAATAGACGGTTGACTCCACTTCTCCCAACAGTGTTTGTCGTCTTCAAAGACTGCCGGGTTCCCCGTTTTCCGAGGACGAATTGTTATTACTAGTATTATTATTGGGTCGAGCACTGAACCCACAAGGTTTATTACACCTACGCGCGGCGCTTGCAAATTTCCGATGATACCAGCATATGTCTTGATTACGTCGATAACCGGTGTTGGACCGACTCCTTCAGCGTTGTTTGTACCCAGTTCGGCATTCTGTTAAGCGAGGTCTATGTAAACGCTCCACTTGGATAGATAATTTATCTAGTTGCTGCTGTATTCGATTAATAATGTCGTCTGCGACAAACAAATTAGCTTCAGTTGACTGAGCGTTAGTTAAATCCCTCTTTTCTGTTATTTTATCTGCCATTTCAGCTAGTTTGACTAGATCTAAGTCATCAGGCAGTGTTGCTAATATTTCTGTTGCGTGAGTTGGCAGTTTATCTATCCAAAGTTTCTTCAATAGAGCATCGGACATCGAATTACGTCCTAGTAAGCTTTTCATACGCCGAAGCAATTGAGTTGGTTTATTTATCTCCTAGTTAGAGGATATTAAACAAGTCGTTTATTCGTCTCTCTTCGGACTTTCCTATACGATATATTATAGTTTCTCGCAGAACGTCAAAGGACTTCTCAGTAGGGATTCAGTGGGTTGCTTATCTATTCTTTTCTGTTAGTTGGAAGAGAGTCCGTTCTAGTGAAGGTTGGTTGTATACTGTTGCAGGTTAACGGAATTTGACCTTGTTGTAGATAGCCCACTATAAGTCATAAAATGATTACAAATCAAGAAAGGCAATTTGAGTAGAAAAATAACATTTTATATCTACACATATCAATTAATGTTTTTACAATTGAAGTAATACATGAAGTATAGGTCCAACGGAGGTTAAAATGTTCATAGCAATAAAATCCTGAAAGAGAATTAATGCTTAGGAATTTGGGAGCATGTAAGTAAGGAATGTCTTTGATGTATTCGCTCCTTAGGTCAGTAAGTAGTTTTTGAGGCAGGGAAGAAGGAAAGAGGTAAGGGAGACGAGCGTAGTAAGCTGCTTGACTTGGGTCAAGGGAGATACTAATTACTCTCTTCTCCTCGAGTCGGTCTGCCTGTCGATGCTTTCTGTATCCGCTTTTTATATCTTCTTTTTGGATCACAGCAGCTCATTTGGGATTTCACACTTGTATTTGGTTCTGGGCTTCCCATTGGCTAATAAATAAAATTCACATAGGCTCGCGAACTGGAAATTTAATATTTAATTAATTTTTAGTTTTCAACCGGAACATCTGTGCGGAGCCGGCGGCGCACGGACGACTTTTGATCATTTGCTTTTTGGTCGTGAAAGCGCAAACATCCGGTCCATCGCTTTTGCTCGGTATCACCACAGGGATAGAGTCTAACTAATCTGAAATCTCGACGACTATCTCAAGCGGCAGCTTTTCCACAACGTATGCAAAACGTGCGGTTTGCGAGTTTATTTTCTTAGCTTGAAAAATCGCACTGAGTTGCGAGAACCAAACATGTACGTTTATGCTATTAAATACTGGCAAATTTAAGATAATAGCCGATTCATTCATGTCTGTGTTCGCCATAATTGTAATAATATTTTTGGCGGGCTCTTGAAAAAAATTTTTGACACAAATTTCTGATGGAAGACTACTTTTGTTTAAAAACTGTTTTCCCAAGGTTTAGGTAATATCTTAGGCACTGAAATAAGTAGGTGTCGGTTGTTCGAATAAAAATGTATAAGATTCGAAGAGTTTTCAAAAGTTGGGAAGGATTAACATTTCTACAAAAGATTTAAATTATGTGTCAAAAACAATGAATGTTGTTCAGTCAGTAAATACGTAGACATAAATTACGTTGACGTTAATCTGAATAATTGAGAAAATGAAGATTATAAGGAATCTCATAAAATAGTTCTGTTTACATCTGAGCTGATTTTTTTTTACAGGAATGTCCAAAGAAATTAATTATTCAAGCTTATCAGAAACCACAAAAAATACGAGAGAAGGAATTCAGATGAGATACCTAAGTCAACGTAAGAAAAAATAATTTTTCTCAGGAACCGATAGAAGTAAGAAAAAATTCTAAAATATCCATTATGGAACAAACTTACAAATTTGGGAGTCCAACCACATGTGGCGATTTTTTGTTGGCGCCAAAACTTATTGAAGACGAGAAGACTTTGTTGAAGGGACGTTTCATAAAAATTCGACGCATTATTTTCTATTTTTTTGTTTCGTTTCTCGGACGAATATTTGTTTTCTAAATTGTCGATGCTGACGGACGAATATGAGATGAAACAGGTTGATTTAGGATTGTTCACGGAGGCGTAGCTCTCTGCCATTTTTTCTTGAACGAAGCTGGAATCAGGTTGACTTGCCGGACCGAAATGAAGATTTATCTGTTGAAGACGAGGCGATTCTCTATTAAACCCATTGTTAGACGATATTTTTAGGCGGTTTCAAAGATTATAGGTCGAATTTCAAGCTGTATCTGCAGTTTGGATCGAAGATCTGCCTGGTCGAAATTTTTCGGACGTTCCACATGTGGGCTTCTGGTACCAAATAGACTGTATCATATTTTGTTTGTGAAAATATCTTCAACACTGACGTCGGGTTATCAAATGTGGTGAGTGACCAATGCTGTAGAATTTAATTTGAGATTTCAACACTCACGTCGGGTCACCAAATGTGAGTGTGAGCGTCGGCAGTCACCAAATGTGGGGGCTTACTATGCAAGGTTAATTTTGATTTGGATTTTACATGGCACAAGGCCACTCCTTAAAGGAACTTCCTAACTAAATCCTTGCATACCACCATTCTTTTTATAAGCGTTGAAATCATTCATTAAACAAGCAAATGGAAAGTTGAATGAAATTGATAAAACATCAATTGCACTATAAAGTGTATTATTAATAATAACAAGAATACATGCATTACATAGATGTTGAAAGTGTTTGTTTGAAAGTGTCTTCCATGGACTGCGTGAAAATTGTGTTAGAGCTTTTGAAGTAAGTTGAAATGTTCATTGTCGCTAAAAGATTTATCAGTGTGGACTTAATATTTTACATGATGTGTGCAAAAGGGATTTCTGGTGCCAACTGGCGAAAAATGCGCGGCAAATCGTTTATATAGGTGTTCAAATATCCTTACGATTTGGCGGTAAAAATGTGGTTCAGTTACCTTGAATCTGATTGGCTATCTCAAACCAATCAGCAAACAGCTTACATTTATTCAAATATAAAATGGTTACATACAAAATTTAATGCATATATTTGCGTGAATGCGTAAATAAATATGTCACAATCTGTTATTATATGAGAATGGTTATCATTTCTGTCCTTTTTGTATTTTGTGTGTTTTTGATACTACATTCCACCTGACACACACATGTAAGAATAAATATGCTATATATTTACATGAATATAGACACAGAAGAAAAACTTTATAAACTGAACACAGCAATACATATATAATAATGAACATTCACACTAATTGAATACCACAATGACTTAAATTCACATAAATGTTCATTATTATATGTATTGGTGTGTTCCACAAATACACACATGCCAACTGATGAAAAACCTTCTGATAATGATGATGACAATTCTGGATAAAACTTGTAAGCTGTAGGGACGAACTCCCTACAAGTATGACACAAGGCCGAATTAAATAAACATTAACCATCTCCCTACGTCTTCAGTATCAGGTTGCTGTTTGTGCTATGTTATATTATGTTCCGGGTATTTGAGTCTGTGGGTTGTACTCTTGAATTCAATCCTTGCTTTTTGCATAATCTTTTCGTGAAGATTATTTAAGCACATTTCTGGTTTGCACGAAGGTAGTTTTCTTTTGGCTGGTTGGTGTGCTGATTGAATTTCTGACGGCTGACTCGAACTCCCGTAAACTGTGGACCAACCATGCATGTGTTCACTGTTCTATTTATATTTACTTAACGTCTACCTGTTTCTGATTTGATTTTGGCGGGAATGTTTGTCATTAGTTGAACTTCGCATGACGTCAGTTGACAAAATAAGCGGGTTATATCTAGGTCACCAGAAATATAAAAAAGACAGAAATAGGGAAAGGATGTATGTGTTGAGAGGAAAAAAGAGAATGAGAGTTTCTCTGTTACTCTATTAGTAAAAGAGGAAAGGGTATATCTCAATACGTTTTACTACCTATCTACTCACCACAACTACGAGCATCAATACAGAAGGTAAAAAAGGCGAGAAGAAAGAATGTATGCTGAATTTCTAAGCGCAGCTTATATGTGGCGCCAGGCTGAAAGTATGGGATCGAACTCACTACTCATTTGTAATGATTTTAGCTTTGCTAACCATTCAACACCACGTTTAGATGCCCCAAAAAAGAAGATAGAATGTACGATTGTCAGCAAAAGGAACAACATACAAAATACGAATTGGAGCTACAATGTGATACCAAAATCCGAAGGTGCATTGGAAGAAGATGCCTTCCAAAAGTTAAGCAAAATAAGAAACTGGAAAATTTCGTTAGGAATAAAGAAAATAGTACAGGACTGTTATCAATCATCTTCTATGGCAGTGAATGCTGGAAAATTTCCTCATCGAGGAAGAAGAGATATGAAGCAACATGTGACGCTTTAACACCATATGATGGAAACTTTTACAAACTTGTTGGGTTGTTTGTTTCTTACAATGTATGGTTATCAGAACAGGAATTAGAACAGAAATCAAAAAGACAAATATTGCTTCGTGCTACAAGGAGAAGAAAGTTGTGGAGAGTCATAATCACCCTCATCCCGAAGTGGCAGGATACCTAGAAGAAGACAAAGTAAGACAATATGAGCGTTTCTAGTGTCAAAAACAGGAACCGATGCGGAGAAAAAGTTTTAAGTTTACCTTGTAATATTTTATAGTGGGTTGAACATAAATTATTTAAGAAAGACACGAGGTTGAGATTTACTTTGTTTATTCAGCCATATTGGATACACACTAAAAAAAAATAACTAATGAAAGGGAGAGAACTGTTATACATTGAAGAGCTCACCTTGTCACACTTGTAAAATGAAAATTTCTAGTCATTTGACACTCATTATAATTACAAACATTAACACAATCTTTTTAAAAATACACGTCCCATAACATAATAAAATAATTAAGCTTAATTTTCAACTGTTTTACTCGGTACTAAAAATGCTTAAGTGAAATTTGAAACGGAATATCGACGAAGGGATAATTTTCCCCTTAACACCGTTAAATAAACATGGCGAGTAAGCGCGAACTTTTATCTCCTGAAGTGGTAGGATTTTCTTTTGCTTTTAAGTTTTAACCATTGATTTCAAGTTTAGATACGTTTACTCTTCATCGTATTTAAATAATTTGTTTTTTCTTACATGTATCCATTTCTAACGTGCTAGCTTTTAATAACCACATAAAACCTGTTTAAAAAAAAAAACACTATTGTTCAATTTAAGAATTTTTTAAATAATCAAAGATAATTGTTTGTTTATATTTAAATTGGGATAATGATCATGGTAAACTTTATGTTTTGTGTATAAATTTACAATTAATTATCACAAAAGTAAAAATATTTTTTGTTACCGCGAATCTAAAATTCTAATTTGAATTCCATGAACATTTGATGAACTTTTGATGCATCGAAAGTTTCATGAGGTGAAGAAGCTCAAATTAGGATTTTTTGTAGGTTCTAGAAAATCTGTGCATTCTAATACTATATATAAGAATTTTTAACTAATCTAAAAAGGAAATTGTTGTGGTGGAAATCGGAACTTTTTGCTAAAAATTAGTCAAAACAAACCAAATTAAGGTTTTTTTTTTGTACCCGCCGAAGTCCAGAGATTCGCAAAAAAAAAAAAAAAAACCAAAAAACTGGATAAAAACAAATTTTTTTATCGTCAAAATCTTTCTGTTAGGAAAGCTCAAAAGATTTCTTGATGTAAAAAATATTTTGGCTAAAAAATCTTGTTTCTCTGGAATCAACCATTGACCATCTTTATGGGGAATTTTAGCGTCTTGATTTGGAAATAGTTACAAAACAAAAATATCAGTTAATTTTCATGTTTATGAAACTTTCAGGACTTTTTCAGAAATAAATAATTTTTTTTTTAAAACTTTTTTAGAAAATTTTGGGATTTTTATTTTTTATTTTTTTTTTACATTTCTAACCCAACAGTAACATTCTAATTAATTTTTATGAAACTTCGAGAAATTCTTTTTTCATAGCACTTAGTTATAAGGACAAATTTTATGAAAATTTAAATCATCAAATTTTGGGGGTCAAGCCCCCCCACCCCATCTGTTCAAGTTACAGAAAATCTGCTCAGAATCTTAAAATAAAACTTGTAATTAGGCATTATTTAATAATTAGAGAAATGCTTTTAATTGCTTTTCCGATGGACTAAAAAATGGACACTTTATTGTCTGAAAATAAATTTCAATAAATAATTTTTATTTTTTACAAGAATTTTCTTTTTTAAAAAAAACTTTAATTATTATTAGAACAATTTATAAAGTTTTTAAATCTTTTAAAATTCTGTATTAATTTTGTAGTGATCACATGATATTGTTATTAAATAAAAATGGGAAAATTTACGTCAGAAAATCAAATCAAATCAGTAAATAAAATAAAAAATCGATTTTCCCATGCAAGTAATAAAGGAATGGAAAGGGTTTTTGGTCATCTACACAATTTTCTGAGTAATTCTGGAAAAGATAGAATCTTTTTCTTTCCAATTTCTAATGCAGAGCATTCTGATGTGCCTTGCAGCTCCACTCATGAAGTAAGTAATTTGGTTGTTCAAACTCAACACAAAACTAATTTGAGCTGTGACTCATTTCAACAATTATTATCCTTACTTAGAAAAGCGGTTTGAAACAAGAAATTGGAGAGACAAGTTTGAATTTCATTTGAATTCATTGCATTTACTTATGCACAAATACCCTTGGGAAAGGCATTAATCCGTCTCTTCTCCCTCAAGCTATGGGTTAAACAGTAGGACAGATTGAGTTCTATAGCCTTGGTTGGCAACCAGTTTACTGCAGAAAGTAATGGCAACCTACTGTGTAAAAATATTCTGCCCAGTCAGTCATGTTTTAAATGAGACACGATTGCCCAAACTGTGTATCACATATGACACTTAACTGACTAACTCTTGCATACTTCTGGACCAGAAAAAAAAGATAGACTTGTTCAAGTGACATTGAGAAGTTTGTTTCTCTATGATAACTATTTAAAATAAAAGTCTTTAGCAGAAACCCAAGTCTTTTTTTTTGTATGCTTCTTCAGTAATTGTTTATGCATGAACACATGCACACACATACAGCAGTATGCAACTTCAAAATTCCATACTTATTACAATACAGTGACACCCAGTATTTTACAAAGAATTTTGAATCTTTTTGTGCATGTATAAATGTGCTAATTTTTGTAAATATACAACATTAACAGAAAATAAGAGTGATAACTATAGTAAATTTAAAATTTATTAGTAATTTTCTAATATTTCTAAACAGCAATGTTAATCATTTTTGGTGATATATAAGAAATGTTATACATGTATAAGAGTCATAAATGAGTATATTAATATAATAATTGTTAAATAAATTAACTGTTTATAAGTAAGATTTGTGCAACAAATGTCAAGTGAGAAGACCTATTCTGAAAATAGCGAAATAAAATAATAGGGATAAGAAATAGTGTTGGATAAGAAATGCTTTCAAAGCATTGCTGTTGTTTACATTTTGGGTATGAAACTGTAGCTATCAGATGTAGATATGCTTTCTTAAATAAGTAATTCAAACTTAACTCTATGAGGGTGGACTCTGTGCCCAAACTGGTAGCAGCACATTTTGTCTAAAAAGAAAAAAAATTGTTTCCCTGATTGAAAAAAATCCACAGGTTCAATTCTAGTCAAAGGCAGAATTTTTCTTTAGTACAACTTCTCAATTTAGGCCAGTTATTAAATTTACTGTTTATGAATATAAAAAAAAAAAAAAAAAAACTAGTATAGCTACTCAAACATGTGTACCCAATAAGATTAATGTTTGATCTAATAAATAATGTTAGAAAAAAAAACCTTTCAAAAATTATTGTAAATATAAAAATGTACTTTCACGGCTTCTGCTCTGATGAATTTAGCTCACTGGTGCCTCCTATATATGAATTTACTTGAGCCACAAGATTAGCAACTAGGTCCCACCCTTTTACTGTGAAACCAATAAAATGTAAATGCAAATTCTATTCAAGCAGCTTCTTTTCTCGCACTTCCCGCCTGTGGAATTAACTTCCATTTACTTGCTTCCCTGACAGCTACAATCTCCAATAATTTAAATATAAAGTCAATAGTTATCTCCTATCTCAGTAACTTGCATCCTCTCTCATACTCTCATCTCATTTCTGCAGTATTCTCATCCCTCGCCTACCTGCTTCCTGACACCCCCTGTATTCTGTCACTCTTTCTCATAACTTTCCTCTTATGTAACCCCCTGTACAACAGTGGCAGTATAATGCCTTGCTTGGGGTGATACAATTATAAAAAAAATAAAAAATATTGCAAATCATTCTACTGTATAAATGCATTGAAACTCATGAAAAAAGAATTATCATTCGTCTAGAATTGCAGTAAACATTTTAATAAGCTATCATATGTTAGGTTTGTTCTTGGAAGAGATCATGTGATATAAAATTAAAAAATGATGACTTGAATTTCCCATTTGTTTCCAGGCAATTGTAGATGAACAAGCACATATTCATGGCTTTATGGCAACCTGTGGAATTGGTAATAGACTCATGCTTTATGGTGGTTCCAAATCAGCTTGTAAAGATGAAGGTTTGTACGCTTTGCTTTCTTGATCTCATTTAATTTTGTATTTATCAGTTAAAAAACAAAGAAACAGAAGTTACATCAGAAAATCATTTTTCAACATCAGTACTTACACATAAAAATAGTTGAGGAAAAATATTGGAAGTTCTATGAAATACCAAATATTGTTAGGAAATGAAACATTTTTAAGTGATATTAGCATTCAGTGTAGATATTAAAATTAAATGAAACAAACAACTCCATATTGGATGAAGCAAAAATTCAAAAGAAAAGAAAGCTCTTAAAAATATAAAAACAGAATAAAAGAAAAACATTTGATGAAAGATGCCTTTGAACATTGCTCCTACATTTCTCTACTCACATATATTTGCAGTTTCGCCAAAGTCTAAAAAAACAGCCTGTTGTAATTTAATATCAAACTGGATACTAATAAAGCCATATATAAATAATGAAACAATTTGCATCACTACAAGTACAAAGATTTTTCACATCTGTATTGATAGAAATAATGTTTTTATAATGTTTTTCATATATTAAATAACTAGCAGTGTAGCCCTGCCTTGCTCAGGTGTAATGAAAGCTTTAAAACTAATCCATAGTCCTGGAGCTCAGACTCAGCCTAAAGAATATTTGTGTGAAGTTTGGTGAGAATCAGATAAAAATTGTGGATTTGTATAAAGGACATACAGACAGATAAACAGACACACACACACACACACACACACACACACACACACACACAAACATCTTGCCTTTTATATATATATATATATATATATATATATATATATATATATATATATAATTTTTTTTAATTGTATCACCCCGAGCAAGGTGGTAACGCCACTGATGTGCAGGGGGCTATGTAATAGTGAAAAGATTGGAAAAGAGAAAGCTGGAAACCACATCCTAAACAGGGAACAAGGGATGAGCCTCTTAATCTGTTCAATAGACGTGGGTAGAGTGTGAACCAGGCGATAGATAAATCTATCTGCTCCAATTAAATATATATAGATTATCAATTTTCTGCACTATTGTAAGAACTGCAACCTTGAAACTTCTAAATATCGTTTCTTATGTCTTTGTCTATGAGTGTATCAAATTTGATTAAAATCGGACCACTCCTTCTATAACCAGATTTTTTTTATTATCGATTTTTGATATTTATCGGGGGTACCTTGACACAAAGCCTAGCTAAGAACACTCGCAGACGCTTATAGTACAACCGTGTAAATTTTCAAGAAAATCGTTTCAGCCGTTTTGGAGTCTATAGGTAACGGAGACACACACACACATGCACACACAAAGTTCCATTTGTAAATAAGTTTAGATATTGTAAATTCTTATTGAGCTGTATTCTTAGATTAAAAAAAACAAAAAGCAAACTGGCTTCATGATTCTGTGGTGAAACTGATATTCTGATTGTTATGTTTCCCATTTCTCTGTGTGTAGTGGTAGTTGTAGCACAGCTCTGGGTCCTTTGTGACAACAGCGTTTTCTGATTCTTACCTCTCCAGTTATTCTCTATTTATACTTGCCTATTCATTTGTATACGATACTACACTTCCCTGAACCAGAGAGGTTGTATACCCTTATTTTTTCTTTTACTACTCCTGATTATTTTTGTATTGTCCTTTTTCTTGTCTTTCTTGTTTTCTTTTTAATGGTGATCTTGGTTTCTCTTCATTTTCTTCTTCATATTCGTCTGTCTTTTCATTCTCACTTTCTTCCATTTCCTGCTGTTCCACTTTTGTAAGTATTTGTCTCTTCTTGTTCCTGACCTTCCATTTCCACATAATCCAGCTTGTTTCTGCTTCTGAACTGATCTGCATGTACCAGAATATTTTCTCTCTCTTTTTTTTTTTTTTTTTTCAAATATAGCCGTGTTCTTTTTGTATCAGAAAATTTACTTCTGGATTTACCTCTTTATTCTTTCTATGCAATACCTTTTCTTTTGTTGCCAAGGACATAATTATGGGGGCTCTGATTTGTCTTTTCATTAATGCCAACGGGCTCAATTTTCTTATCACATATGGAATGGATCTGTAACTGAGGAACATTTTTGATAAATATGCTCCTCTGTTTTCATTAAGTGGTGAGAATGCTTTCAATCCCATTTTCACTACTTGTACCATTCTTTCCGCAATGCCATTAGATTGTGGGTGATATTGTGTTGCCTTGTATGAGATGCACCTAATTTGTTTTAAACACACAAATAAGTTCTCATCGCAAAATTAGGGTGCATTGTTGGTGACTATTGTTTGGGTTACTCCATTCCTCGAGAATATAGTTCTTGGTATTTGCATTTTTGTGGTGGCTTTTGTGTCTTTTATTCTGACAACTTCTGCTCATCCTGAATATGAGTCCACTAATACTAAGAATAATCCTCTATCTTTGATATGTGCATGGTCCATGTGGACTCTAACCCATGGCCCTGCTTCCTTTGGCCATGAGTGAATTTTTGCTTGCTTGAAGTTCTTTATTTCCTCACATTTTGGGCATCTCTTAATGTAATCTTCTAGGTCTTTTGAATATCCTGGCCACCACGCTTGTAACTTTAGTCTTCTTTGCGTTGCTGTTATGCCACAATGTATTCCTTTTAATCTATCCCTCCTCAGTATTTGTGGAGCTACTATGACATCTCCATTGCATATTATGCCATGTTCTATGGTTAGTTTGTGCTTTGTTTCCTTATAGGGTTGCTCTGGCATCGAACAATTACTCCATATATTATTTTTTATTCTCTCTACTGTTCTGCTTAATATTGGGTCTTGCTTTGTTTCTATTTTGAGTCTATTTAAAGGAAGAACATCTATTTCCATCCAGTGTATTTTATCTTCAGTATTTTCTTGTTTTTCTTCTATTTCACTCTCGAACTGTAATCTTGATAAAGTGTCTATATGAGGAATAATGTTTTCTTTTATGTATACTATGTCAAGATCAAATGCCATGATTTTTATTTGCCCATCTGAAAATCCTTGCTGATATGACTTTATGCAATTCTTTTCTTGGGTTAAATATGAATTCTAATATATTGTGGTCTGATTTAAAAAAAATTTATCCCCTCCTCATGCGCCATACTATTGCTAGCACTTTTTCAATATTTGAGTAGTTAGTTTCTAATGACGTAGCCTTCTTGATTGTGTATTCTGCTTATGATAGAACACCAGCAATTGCCTTCTCACTTGCTTCCGAGGTTAATTTTGTTTCTTTTTGGGGATCAAAAACTTTTGTTATTGGTTATGTTTATATTCCTTAGTGTTTCAAAAGCAATCATTTGTTTTTATGTCCATTCAAATTCATTGTTTTTTTTTTTTTGTTTTTTTTACATAATTTTGCAAATGGCTATATTATGTCACTGTATCTTGGTATGTATTTACTATAAAAATTTATCAGCCTCAAAAAGGATTCTAATTCTTTGTTTTTTATTGGAGCAACTATTTCTGTTATTTTCTTTGTTAGTCTATCATCAGGTGATATGTTTTCTTTTGGTATTTGATATCCTAAAAATGATATCTTCTTACAGTCAAAATTACATTTTTCTTTGTTTATGGTCAAGCCTGCCTTTTTTAATCTCACTAAAATTTGCTCTGTTTTATATTTTAACTCTTCTTTAGTTCTCATTCCTACACCTATATTGTCCTGGTATATCATTATATTTTTTTCCAATAAGACTCTTTCAATTGCTTTTTGAAAAATATGGCTTGAAGTTTTTATTCTAAACAGTAGACATGTTCATCTTAATAAGCCTATAGGGGTGTTTATCATGGTTATTTCCTTGAATTTCTCATCAATTTCTATTTGATTGTATGCTGACTTGAGATGAATTTTTTGAAAGTACTCCATTTTTGATAATTCATGGCTCGCAGTTTTGATATTTGGCAAAGGAAACAAGTCTGAACAAATCTGGTGATTATGTAATCATCACATATCCTTAAATCTCCATCAGGTTTCTTTATCGCTACTATCAGTGATGCCTAAGTACTACCACCTTGAGTTACTTTTTCTAGTATGCCTTGTTCTATCATTTTGTTTAATTTGGCTACTACCAAAGGTAAGACATGAATTGGAACTTTTCTTAACTATATACTTTGGGTGATGGTTTTCCTTTAGTTGAATGCTTGCTTTACAGCCTTTCAATAATCCTATTTCATTTCCCTCTGCGTCCATGGAATTAATTAATCTCGCTGTATCTACATGAATCCCTAATAATCGGTGATCTTTTTTGAATGCTACAACTGTAATGAGAATTATTTCAAAATGCTTGTTGGTTTAAAAAATTGCCTTGAAATGTACCTATTGTTTTTATGCTAGTTCCATCAAATTGCTTTAATTGTATACTGCTTTTTTTTAATTTAGGTCATCCTAATTCTATCCAGAAATGTTTTTGGTTTCAACGTAACTTCACTGCCTGTATCAACTTGTATGTTAAATACTTGGCCATTTGTCCTTATTTTTTCTCTACCTCTTTTTTGCATATTCATTGTAAATATTCCAGTTTCTTCTTTGAAGGGTGGGAGGTGGGGTTGAACAGTTTTTACTTTTTCTATTTGCCTACATTCTGAAAATGATCTCTCTTTTTTTTGCAAATTTAGCATATTTTTCCTAAAAAATATGCTAAATTTGTACTCATCTCTCGTGTTTTTTTCAACAATATCTACATTTAGTTATGGATTTGGTCATATTCATTTTGTATGTCTTGAATTATTCTTTCTGTTGATTAAATTCTCTAATCAGTTCTAATTGTTGCAAAAACTCAATGCTAGCTTTTTTTTTTTTTTAATCACATCACCCCAAGCAAGGCGGTAAGGCCACTGGTGTGCAGGGGGCTACATAAGAGTGAATAGATTGGAAAAGAGAAAGCCGGAAACCACATACTAAACAGGGAACAGTGGATGAGCCTCTTTACCTGTTCAGTAGACATGGGTGGAGTGTGAACCGGGCGATAGTTCAGCCTTTTTGGTCCAGTGGATATTGGCTCGGAATGAGAAATCGGGGAGCCGAGCTTGAACTCCAGCCGAACCCACTGCATTCATTTACACGCAAATACCCCTGGGAAAAGTATCAATCCCCCTCCTCCTTCCAGTCATGGG
This sequence comes from Ascarosepion bandense, assembly GCA_037127315.1. Classification (NCBI taxonomy): domain Eukaryota; kingdom Metazoa; phylum Mollusca; class Cephalopoda; order Sepiida; family Sepiidae; genus Ascarosepion; species Ascarosepion bandense. The sequence goes on along the minus strand of JBBBDQ010002252.1, from coordinate 2,331,296 downwards.
CTAAATAACAGGACAGACCGGGTTCCATAGCCTTGGCCGGCAACCAGTCCACCGCAGAAAGCGATGGCAACCCACTGCGGGACAACCTTCTGCCCAGTCAGCCATGTCTCCCTCGAGACACGATCGCCCAAGTGTGTTTCACGTATGGCACTTGACTGACTGTTCAGGAGTGGTTGACTGTTTTAGGTGTTGTGGATCTTTTGTAAATTTGAAATCAACACCGTGCAAATTTTTAAAAAAAAATCTTAACGCCACTATATAAAGGATCTAACACCAAAGATGAACCGAAGTCAAAGATTATGACAACATTCTTCAGCTTAAACAAGAAGAGATGCAGGAGATTTCAAAGTCGTCTTAAGACAATGGTGATTTTATTGAATAAATTTACTCTTTTAGTAATTTTGGTAAATATATACATTAAAATGAGATGTCTGTTATTTTCATTTTTGCATAGTTTACACGACAACTTATCCATCGCACACTGCATATATATGTATGTATGTATGTGTGTGTGCGTGCATATATATATGTATATATATGTGTGTGTATAATATCTATATATATTTACAATTTATAACATAAGTAGTCATTTTGTTTGGAACCTGAGCTGAAAAGCATCAAAGGTTCAAAACTAACCAAACCTCCTCAATATGTAACAATGTCTCCCTGATTGTGAGCGTGTTTGGCTAGTTTTGAACCATAAAACTTCCCAACCTGAAATCAGCACCATCACTTGATAAGACACGGGAATGTGTCGAAACAAAATGGCTGCTTTTGTAGTGATAATATAACATATTTATGTTATAAATTCTAAATAAATATTATTCGATCTAATTGTTTTCAGCACTTTATTTTTTAAAATAGTGTTTCTTAGATGCGGAATTTTATTCCATTCATACCAAACCTATATATATATATATATATATATATATATATATGTGTGTGTGTGTGTGTGTATATATATAAATACTAAAAAGATATAAAATAATAGAAATGAAAAATAAATATAAAAACTTAAAAATTCACACCCTTCCTCGTTCGTGCGCATACCTAGTCATACAAATATGATAAATTTAATTCGAAAAGTCCCGAAGGACAAAACGTGCCACAAGTAAACGTTTTTCACTTTACTTTGTCATACAATTTCCCTAATAGCTATAATTCCCTATATATATATATATATATATATATATATATATATATATATATATGCTCTCACACTATGATTGAACACTCTGGAAGAGTGGTAGACTTTGTAAACAGTAGCTACTCCGGCATTTATGCACTGCTCATTCGATAATCAGTTGGAGCACTCTAGCTATTGGGCGTGTTTATACGTGCTAAAAAGCCTGCATTCTTCTACTGGACGCTCGTGGCCTAGGGGTAGAATTGCCAACTGACGCCAATTCGGTCAGGTTTCAACCCCGGGTTAGGAAGCGACTGGAGTCTAAGCCGTACTGATGAGCTGTAATACAGCGAAACAGATCTGTCTGTGAATGACTATATATATATATATTTCATTTATAAACGAGTCACTTCGTTACCCTAGTTTCCCCAGGCGACCTTCAACAACCGATCCCACCCTTTACTGTTTTTCTTTTTGCTCTTTTTGCTGATGACCATGCATTCTGTTTTCTGTTTTGTCACTCCCTTCAGCAGGAGGTCATAGCAATAAAGATGAAGACAACAGTTCGAACAGTATAAATAATGAAAAATACAATAGTTTCATATTTGTCATCGATAATTCGACATTCAATCTCGCATAAAAAACAATATCTCGTATACTGACTTACATTATAGGCCTTTCCAAACATCATTGCAAAATATTTATGTAATAACTGATGTTAAGCAAGAAACCTTTCTAAATAAATATAAATTAAAACAAACCTTGTTTGTAGCCTTTAATAAAAACTTGCTTATATTGCGTAACGGTTAACGACTCGAGAACTGCAATCGTCAAATTGAGTCCAGATTCCTGCCTAGTTTCGGTCTTTGGGAGAGGTATACATCCATTTCTTCTCTGTTAAACTGTAGGTTTAACAGGATAGACCGAGCCCTCTAAATCCTGTTTAATTTAACCAATTAACTGCTTGAGCAGTCCTTCAAAATTGCAGAGAAGTCAACCGGAAATCACCAACAATTCCAAAGAATGTGTCGCAAGACACATTCAACAAAGAAAAGTCATCTGCAGAGAACCATGAGTGCATATATATATATATGTGTGTGTGTGTGTGTGTTTGTGCATATGTTCAAAAATCACAGTGGTCGACCCCTCGCGCAAAGACCCCTGCGATAGACATGAATCCCCCCCCCCCAGCTGTGGGCCAAATAGCATCTTTGCTATGAGACGACAAACACCCCGTTCATAACAATTATTATCATCATTATTATTATTATTATTATTATTATTATTATTATCATTCAAAAATTGCATGTGTGTTGTGGTGCAGTGGGCATCAGATAGAAACGAGAAATTGGTGAGCCGAGCTCGAATTCCAGTTGAACTCATTGCACACACCTACGCGCAAATACCCTTGGGAAAGGTATTAATCAGTCTCTTTCCCACCATTCCAGTCATTGGGTAAATGGCAGGACAGATTGAGTTATATAGCCTTGGTTGGCGCAGAAACTAATGGCAATCTACTGCATAAAACTCTTCTGCCAACTCAGTCAACTCTCTTTCGTGACGTGATCGCTTAAGCATGTATCACAGATACTTAACTGACTGACTGAACTTCTTGATGTTATTAGCCTCTTATAGAGGCAATCCCAGCATGAGTTGAAAAGTGCCCGAAAACCATACCACGGGTTGACCCAAGTGAATTTTATCATAGAGCTATTCTTGAAGCCAGTGATAGTTGTGTTAGCACGAAGTCATAAGTCATCGTTATGGGGAATTAAGTGTGCTGATCTTGTTCAAACATTGTTGAGCACACCAGATTATGCGATATCTCCTAGAAACTGTAACCAAGGTATGCCCAACATAGTTGCAAAAGAAATCATAAGTGAGCTCTGTGAGTATTTGACAAACACAAATTTAACTTTTGAAGGCGTCTACAAAAGAGATTGGCCAACCGCTGTAGCGGTTGGGTATATCCGGAAACTATTAGCCAGCCATTTTATATATATATATATATATATATATATGAATGACAAAAGTATAAGTCTATGGTACGCTTGATATTTGGATAAAACACCGATTGGCGGCAGTGTGTTTCATGCGTGAATGTAATCTCCTGGTTATGTGTCAACGGGAAACATGATCTGAAGACTGCGTTCATGCATAAAACAAACTGACACCATTCAGTGCTGACCTCAGTGTCCATTTTACATCATATATATATATAGAGAGAGAGAGAGAGAGAGAGTATGTAAAAAAATCCCAAAATTAAATTCGTTGAGTGGACATTTCAGTGAGAAAATTCTCGCTTCATCAGCAACGATCGAAAACAAAATTTTTTTGACATACTATATATATTTGGCTATGTAAATAGATAATACTATGTACATCGATCTTGATCAATTTTAATATTAATAAAATTAATATTATTAGCATCAGGATTTTGGGATTTTAACTTTTGCTCATCCATTTTGGATTTCAAAAGTGTGCATGGTATAAATGGAACAATATGGAATTTTATTACTTTAGAATTTGACATGTTTGGTAGATGATCTGATGTTTGAGAAAAAATAATTTTATACACTTTAATGGGAATTATATTTGTGAGACGAAATGTAATTCCCGTAAAGTGCCTCAAAGTTGATTGTATGGACATAGAAAATAGATTTTATTTAAATTCAGTAGTAAGTTGTCATGTGAAATAAAATTCCATTTCTGATGACACCGGATATTCGATAAAACATGATAAATAAACAAAACAAAGTTAATTATGTATTTATCATTCACCGAATACGCGTTCGATTTTACGCAAACATACATGCGCACACATCCACAATACACTATTCAGAAAACAGCCTTGTTTTACGACAATTAACATTAGGTGAATATGAAATTCAACATTTAAGTACCAATTGTTAAAATTACTCAATAATATTATTCCGGATTAATCTACTAGCTATAGCATCAAGTCAACTAATAAATTCCTACAAATTCTCAAAACTACAAAACCAAACTAAAGCATTCTAGCATCACTTGATGTCAAAAAATTACTAATGTCCCTGTTGCTGAAACCATTAATAAAATCCTTAATTTTGTATATAAAAATAATTCAATTCCATCTATCAAGCGTAATATTCTCAAAAATTATTTCACGTCTGCTCTACTAAATTCCATTTCTATGATTATAATGGTAATATTTACACTGAAACTAATGAAGTAAGTATGGGAAACCTTCTCGGTCCGTGTTTCTCTGACGATGACATATCCTATGCAGAAAATAAGGTTTTTAAAAAAGTTACTAAACCGATAATATATGTTTGCTATGTAGATGATATTTTAATTTTAGCTGAAAACAAAAACGAAATTAATAATCTTAAAACTATACATAAAACAATCTACATATTCAGTTAAAAGTAAAATAAAATCCTTGATAATGGCTTAAAGTATAGAAGAAAGCACTTGGTAAAATAAAACGCTCAGAAAATTTTTATATAATTTATGTTCTTAAAAGAAAAAAGAAATTCTAATATCGCATGAAAAAATATACAAAAGCTTTAGCATAGCACTTTGTCATTTTTAACGAAACTGTTGTAAAAGAGGGATTGATGCCTAAATACAGAATATATATATATATATATATATATATATATATATATAGTGTGTGTGTGTTTACATTGTAAATAACATGCCAGAGTTCGCCTTCTTCTACTGAGCACCCATAGCTCAGATGTAGAATCGCCGACCGATGTCAATTCGGTCGGGTCCCAATCCTGTCCAGAAGCAATCGGATGTCTAACCTTACTGATGAGCTGTGACACAGCAAAACAGATCTGTCTGCGGAAGAATATATATATATATTACGTGGGAACATGTAAAAAATATTACAAAATTATTACGTGAGAACATGTGAAAAACTAAGACAAAATTGTATAAGGTTTCCATTGTTAACTATCTGATGAGACATTGTTCTTTCAAGGTCAAAACAAGATGTGCAATTTTGTTGTAGTTTTCCCGTTATCACACAATAATTAATAATAAATAATCATTGCTCTATTTTTATATTAAGCATTGTTTTAATGTTTTGAACGTTTCAATTTAATTCTTCGTTCTTCTTCACTTGGCTCGTTCTTTTAATCTATGTAAGTATTGTATAATTAGACCTATTTGGTGGTTGTCTTGTTTTTAAAAACTTGTTTTTTTCCACTATTACCAAGCTGTTTCTTTGGTCTTATGTTCTTTTTTTTTTTTTTTATAATTTTCCCTGTTTCTTCAAATGTCATTTTTTACTGCTTCACATCGAACTGTAGCAAGAAATAAATTGGGTATTTCGTTTTCTCCTCCGTCAGTTTTTTGTCTCTTAATTTTTTTATTTTTGTCAATGCTGTAAAAGTTCTTATCCATGTATCTATGTGTTCCAGGTCATCCAGCAAATTTAAGGATCCTATTGGTGACACCATTGTTATGTTTCGCATGTCTTTGTGTTTAGTAGTAGTCGTAGCACAGATCGCCATGTTCTCCGTGATGACAGGATTTTCTTTTTCTTACCCCTCCAGTTATTCTCTATTTATACTTGCCTATTAATTTTGCATTTGATATTACACTGATATACAGCATTAAAAATTGAATAAAAATGTTTAAAAGTAAAGTTTCTTGTTTGTGTGGACACATTAAAAATGTTCCTCTTTTCTTTTTTTTTCTTTTTCTCTTCACAGGTCATCTTAGAGCAAATCTACACCAGGGTTGTAGATTGCATGAAGTTGAATGGGATAAAGATATGCATTCACCAATCACTCGGCGTCTTGTGAATGAATCACATAGTAAGAATATCCTTTCTGATTCTTGTGAGGAAGTGAAAAAAATGTCTAAATGTCAAATATTTTTACCTGTTACACACAAATCCATAAGCTACTGATATTCAGTTGCTTCATTGCATCAGAAATATTTTTTTTATATTGCTACTAATTGTTTTTCCTATTTCAATTAGAATAAATTTTACAAATGGCTAAAAAAAGAAAAGTAACACTTATAAATAGTTTTTAACAAGCAAAAGTAAATTTTATCAGTTTATTTCTTATATTTAAAGTATTTATATTAATAATTGCTTACAGCTATATTACATTGAAATATTGATTCTCAGTCTATCACCAATGTTAAACAACTTGAGCTTGGTCAGTACCTAGCTAGGTGACCACTTAGGAATTCCAGATGCTGTAAACTTAAATAGATGTGCAGATGTTGTGATGGATAATGGCTCAGAAATTGGAAAACTGAATTCAAATTCCACTCAAGTTTGTTACATTCACTTATGGACAAATACCCTTAGAAAAGGTATGAATCTACCTCTTCTCCAGATATAGGTTAAATAGCAGGACAGATTGGGTCCTATAGCCTTGGTTGGCACTCAGAATTCTTCTGTCCAGTCTATCATGTATCAAAAAGTGACATGTCTGCTCAAGCCTGCATCATGCACAGCGCCTAAAGAACGTAAAATATTTTAATAATTATGGCATTGTAAAATTAATTTTAATATCAAAATAATTGTAAATCCTGATTGTAAGAAATATATTCCAAGTGTATTGCTAATTTAGCATTAATTTTTTTCATGTGTGACTTGAAAGATTAATAGATTTGTGAGTATTAAGGTACTCGTCATTAAACTCTGTTTTGGAAGATTGTTAGAAATATGCACATTAGGTATGTAAGTAGTTATGGAGAAACATGTTGGTAAGTTCTGTTTAAATCAAACAATGATTTCTTTTTTAAGCAAGTTTTGATTTTCTGAAGTGTTAAGTTTGTAATTACTTTGTTGAACATTTCAGATATATTTGTTGCTCTTCAACAACAAGCCGAGAATTTGACTGATTCTGCTTTGAAGTCATAGTAAGTCAGTTGTTTTTACATTTTATTTTCTTAATTTGTTTTATTTTTATTTTGAAACAGCCAAATTGAAACAATCCAGAAATTTCAAGTTGTTGTTTCTGTTCGGCTTTGTACAAGAGATTAAAAAGTTTTCTAGCAAAAATAGAATACAATGAAAATGTTTAAAATCATGACCGAAATAAAACTCATGGATTGTAGTTTAAATGTGAAATTTGTCTAATAATTCAATAAATTTGAGGCTTCTTGAAAAATTAATGATATATCCCGAAAAGGAATACAGTATAAAATGATCGGTTGAAGAATGGAACTCCACACCAGCAATAAGAAAGACAGATTTATTGTACTAAGGTATAATTAACGATAATACATATATAGGCAAGCCACGAGTCGGAGCAGAATCAACTACTGAATAGTGACTGCCTTCACCTAAGACTTTTCCCCTCTTCGTACCACTCGTTACTGTCTTTTATAAAGTAGAGCATTTCATTCTCGAGGGACGACCGGATCTTCCACTATAACAATTAAAGTAGCGGGTAGGTTTTTTTTTTTATACATGAAATGAGAGTGGTCATGGACTGCGGTAAGAAATGGCTCGTAAATTTGAATGCTTCCAAAACAAAGCTGCTATCTAATAACAACTGCAGACAATCGTTCCTCTCGGCCATTAACATGGATCGAGCTTCTCTTCCTGAAAGTGAAACACTGTGCCTCATCGGGTTAACTCTCACACCAGACCTCAAGTGGAATAACTATATAGAATTCATAGCTAAATCCGCTACCAAGAAAGTCAGTTTTCTGTGTAGGGCCAGGAAGTTTTTCCCGTCCCAAACAATCCTGCACATATACAAGTCTACCATCCGCCTGTGCATTGAGTATTGCTGCCATATCTGGTCCAGTGCTCCTGCTATCCACTTAGGTGTGCTCAACCGAATCCAACGAAGAATCTGTAATGTGATCGATCCCAACTTGGCAGCTAGGATACAGTCGCTTTCTCATTGACGCAGTGTGACTTTCCTGTGTCTCTTCTACCAATACTTTCACGGCTTCTGCTCTGACAAACTTAGCTTACAGGTACCCCCTATATAGGAATTTCCTCGAGCCACAAGATTAGCAACTAGGTCCCACTCTTTTACTGTGAAACCAATAAATTGTAAACGCAAATTCTACTCCATCAGCTTCTTTTCTCGCACTTCCCATCTGTGAAATTTTCTTTCGCATACTTGCTTTCCTGTCAGTTACAGTCTCCAAGAATTTAAATGTAAAGTCAATAGTCATCTCCTGTCTCACTAACTTACATCCTCTCTCTCATGCTTTTCTACATCCACCCCACTCTTCATCAGTACTCTCTTCCCTCTCCCCACTGCAACCTCTCACTCCTCATAACATTCCTCCTATGTAACCCCCTGCACAACAGTGGCAGTAAAATGCCTTGCTTGGGGTGACAAGATTATAAAAAAAACAAAAAACAAGATATTAATTTATTATAGAAATCCCAAATTCATGGAGTGTGCAGTAAGGAACAAAGATTATAAAACAATATCATTTGTAGAAATGGGGAAAAAAAAGCATATTTTAGAGGATGTAAAACAGAGAAAATTGATATGGTGACAAACTCCAATGGAAGATAGAATTTTATGTTTTGTTTTGTTTTTTTTCTTCTAATTTTATTTTTTAAAAATTTTCAGTCTGGTGAAAGCAAGCCGTCATTATCGTTCTGTAATCAAAGGTTGTTGCTGGGCTTTACAATCAGAATCAGGTCAGAGATTTTCTGTTCTTGTTCATTGTTAAAATGTTATTTTGTGAAAAATCCCTGTAGTTTAACAAATCCAGTTGAATTCATTATATTCATTTACATCCAAATATCTTTGGGGAAAAGTATTAATCCATCTTTTCTCCCTCTAGCTAGGAGTTGAATTGCAGGTCAGATTGGGTGCTATAGCTTTGGTTGCCAACCGGTCTACTGCAGAAAGTAATGGCAACCTACTGCGGGGAAAATCTTCTGCTTAGTCAGTCATGTCTCGAAAGAGTCATGATCGCACAAATGTGTATCACGTGCGGCCAATTAACTAAAAATAATTTGATATTATAAATGCAAAATGACAGTTTTTCAGATATAATTATAGTAGTAAACTAATTTAAATATTAGAATGCAGACTATAGTCTCCAATTTGAAAGACAAGCCAGTTTCACTTCATCAGTTTGTGTGTGGATATTTGATTGAAATCAGTCAGCCTCCCCACCATTTCTTTTGGTTCAAGCATGAACTACAGTGCATTCTGATCCGATTCTCTTAGATGCTAGCTGCAATATGTGCAAGAATCAATATCACAAATTGTACACTTTTCTATCAGGCATATTTGTAAATTCTTTGAACTAGTGGCTAAAGTGAAATTTTGTGTGTGTGTGCTTTTGTCTTTTTTTGTCATAAAGTTAAGAAAGAATCCTCTTTATATTCAGAGTGTACACTGACTTTCCTCCACATTCACTTAAGGATGAAAACAAAAAATATCTTCACTAGATAATGTGCATGTGTTTTTTGCTTATTGGTAAAAATGACATAATGCTTCCAGGTAAATATAATTAAATCCTTTAAAAGCAGTTCCATCTAAGCTTATCAGTATTGAAGGATTATTAACTATTTGTAAGTTCCACTTGTAATTCTAGATTTTTGTTAACAAAAATGAATAAAAAAAATTTCAAGTCATCATTGAAAGATTTATATTATTAGAAAAATTGATTAAAATAATTTGCTTATTAAATATTTTTTTTATTTCTAGAGTCTAAGTTTTATAAAAAAAGCAAAACAGTTAGGGTTATCACTAAATATGTTATCACTCTGCTGCTTGTCTAAAAACATCTGGGGTTAACTGATATTATTTAACACTTTATATATACCTTTACAGTATTGATTAATTTTATTGAAACTTGACATTTGTCTTTTTTTTTTCTAAATAGCTTTTTTTTTTTTCTAAAATTTTTTGACTTGTTATCACCTTTTTTTTTTTATTTCTGCCTATGTTACTCTCTTTTTTTTCAAATTGGACAAATTCTCTTATCTTTTTTTTATTTTTAAATTGGACCATTCTCTTATCTTTTTTAATAGAGAACACTTCCAGTGAAGATGAAAAAGCTCGGCTTGACGATCAACAACAAATTTTTCAAATCATAGAGCTAATCTGGAGTCTATGTGAGATTTTGTATATTGATACAACTCCTGGTTAGTATATTTTATTTCCTAAATTTACATTCTGGCAGTTTTAGTAAATTAAACTAAATTAAGTGAAAAAATCCTGCCTTTTTAATGAATTAAAATAATTTTAATTTTACTGGTAGGAAATTTTTAAATGAAGCATTTTTACGCTTCATTTTTATTCAATCTTATTGTTGCTTTTTTCTACAGCACTCTGAGTAGGGAATCCCAAACGGAAATTTTATTTTCACTGTCTCTAGAACCTTTAATGCAAGTATAGAGATTGTGTACTGCTACCCAATACATGTCTGTCTCTCATACAGGTAAGCGCCTTATGGCAATCAAAGCTCTGAAGATTAAGTTCTGTTCATCAGCATGATTGTTGAATGCCAAAGGGTGAAACTAGAAAATGAAATAAGACTAGTTTAAACCGAATAACAAACTAAATAAGGTGATATGGTATGGAAAGAAGAAATGTAAGTGAGGCCTGAATGCTGAACATTACTGAGATTGAGGATCTAAATGGGTAAAGGCGGAGGGTGGCAAGTAGTTTGCTTACAGGAATGTTTTACAGTCTACAGAAAGAAAAACAATACATAAAGTTACAGTGTGACACAATATGAGAAGAGTCAATATGTGATGAAAAGTGTTCTACTAATAACAACAAAAAAATAAATGTGTACAATGATGGCTATCCTAAACAAATGTTTGAATAATAATACAATATTAAGAGACCAATGCAGAGAGAAAAAAATTACAAACTAGTGATGCTATCATTTGAGGGTGGCGGGGGTTGTAAATTTAGGAAAGTGAAGTAGCTTTGACCCTGTGGTTTATTGTGCTGGTTCTGGTACTTTTTGCAGGCTAAATAGGAACTGGTCAAAAATGGTGACAATCTAAAATGTACCTAAATTAAAAAGGGATTTGGGAGCCAACAAAGGGAAAATAAAAAGATAGAAGTGCTGTACTGTGGTAACGGTAGAGAAATCTTGAGAAAACATACAAAATGGTACCAGATTCATCTTGGTACTCAATTAGAAAAGTTATGACCATTCAAAGTTGGTCAGAACTTTGAAAATTTTCCATCTTGTGTGCTATTGAACTAGAAGCCAGATTCAATGGTGTATAACTGAAGATGCAGGCTTCAGACTGGTTAATAATCATTATCAACATCATGTCATATAGGTAGTCTTGAAGTAAAAGAAATATAATGCTAATGGAATTAACAATTATTCGATCAAACAAGTGTATACATAGGGAAAATTACATTCTCAAAAACAAAATCTAGTTAAAAAATAACACACAGAAGGAAACTTAACTGTTAAGATAAGTTTCATTTCAGCATTTAATGCTCTGTAACATGTTGCTATGATTCATAACACAATAGAGATAAAGTTATTTTTTTTCAGTAGTTCATTGATAAGATACTAATTTACACCATGCAAAAAACAGGCAGAAGCACAATTTGGCAGTTGGGCAAAAACAGGTCAAATTTAAAATATGGCTTAGCTGTCAATGTTCATTCACTCAGCCAGCAATACAAATTTTGATGCATCAGCTGAAATGAACACAGTATCCCCCCTCTTTGATTTTGTGTTCACCTTGTGTTGTATGAATGCAGAAATATGAAACCAGCTGATTATATAAAAACTAATTATTACACTTGCAAAAGAAGTGCATCTTTATAAAGAGAAAGGTTAAAATTTTGTTTATATACAAATATCAAAATAGCTTTGAAAATAAACACTACCCTTGGGAAAGGTATAAATCCAACACTTTTCCCTCAGCTAAGAGGTAAATAGCAAGACAGATTAGGTTCTCTAGCCTTAGTTGATAACCAGTCTACAACAGAAAGAAATGGCAACTTACTGTGGCAAAAGTCAATTATGGAATGAAAGAGACAGGATTGCCCAAGCATGTATCATGTATGACACTTAACTGACTGACTGATCAGCAACCGAAATTAAAGGAAATTTCACTATTTTGGAACATTTTTATGGTGTAAACTAGGGCAGTTTGGGATACACCTATTTTGAGCCAATCAGCTGTCTTATTGCACATGTGAACAGCATGGTATTAGAAATAAAGTAGCAGCTTCCAACAAGGCTTGAACTTTGATCCCCGTTTTTCATGGACATTACTTTTTAGGTCAGAACAAAAGTGAATTTCAAAGACAATAATTAGATATTTGTACATTCAACATTCAACATGTTCTACTTTGTTCTACATCTTTTTGCTCATCTTTGAAGCAGCTTCATGATTCCATCCTTCCAGAACTAGGCATTTAGGTAGTTTTGTAAAAAATACAAAACTACCTCTTATTTAGCAGAATACGAGAACGAGGAAAATATTTAATCTAAAAATTTCCCAAAATAACCAGAATAAGAACAAACATTTTGCTACACCAAATACCAAAGGACTCGAAAAAATAAGAATATCTATGTTGTACACTTGAATCAGAGCCAGATAAACAAGTAGAAATAGAATAAGATTACATTTCTTGGAGGAAAGACAAATTAATGGTAATAAATAATTGCCAGTGATTATATTTTCTTGGATTTGTAAATACATGAATTAAAAATAAACCAATAAAATCCCTAGCTTTCTGTGTCAATAATTTATATTTGTGAATTGCATTGCCCCACAAATGCTGTCAATGAAAGTAAAAGTGAATGTATGATACTTTTTCTAAGAGTTTAAGTTATAAATTTTTTATTTCTTTACTTGTTCTGCTGCAGTTACAATGTCATCAATTTGTCTATGTAACAGTCATGTGTGTTATACCAAAGAACTTATATTTAGTCAATAATAGCCAAGCAAGAAATTACTGTAAAAATAATCCTCTCTTTGTGGTTTTGTGTGAAGGGAATATTATTATATACTATGACTATTATTATTACTTTATCTTCACTGGAATGAGAGTTACCTCCCTTGGTTTGATCTATTCATATACACTCCATACAAATATAGTAATTTTTTATTTATTTTTTTATAATCATTTCACCTGCAACTGGTGCACAGGGGGTTACAGTGAGATAAAAAACAAGGTACAGGGGATGTCAAAGAAAAAATAAGATGTATTGGAATCCAGTAAACAGATGGCAATTGACGTTAAATTTAAACTTTTGTAGCTATCAGGGAAGCAAGCAAATGGTGGGGAGTTCCACAAATGGGAAGTTAGAGTAGAAGAGGCGGTTACATTTAACTATTTTGAGGGTTAAAAGGGGTGGGACCTAGTTGCCAATCTAGTAGCACTAGTAAATACATCTGGTTGGGGAACAAGGGGTAAAAAGCTTGTTGAGAGTAGTTGCCATGAGAATATTTGCAGAAAAGACAGAGATGGGAAGCCACATGATGTTGGTTAGAAAGGGACTGAAGGTGGACTGCCAAGTCAGGATCGATTATAATTCAAATTCTCCTTTGGATTTTGTTGAGAACCTCAAGATGATAAGCAAGAGCACCTGACCAGATATGGCAAAAGATTTAGTTAAATTCTATTCTGTATTTCAAGCAAACATTGAAAAGTGCATTGTTTTAGATATGAACTGTTTTTTCTCTGAATAACTGGTAAAAAATTGAGTCATAGTAGAATGAAATATCTAATTTGAAAAAAAAGTTGTTCCTTGATAATTTCTAAATAAGTCTAAAGTCTTTTTTGTTGAAAATTAAAATAATCTTATGTTTATTTTTCCTTAACTTAAAACAAAATTTTTAATATTATTAAATTTGTAAAAAAATTTCAACTTTTCCTTGATATAAAATAGAGGAAAATCTGTTTTGTTTTCACTTGCTAATAACCATTCTTCCCTTTCCAGGTGCCCCGTCTCTGAGGCAATTGCTTGGTTGGATCAGGTGGCATTTTACTGAAGGCAAAAGATTGGCATCAGAAATCATTCAAGATAAACCAGAAAAGCATAGCTGCTACTGGGAAGCTGTAAGTATTGACCATTTACATAAGAAAATCAAAAAGACAACAGAACTGTCTCTTTGATACTCTTTTTCTTTTTTTGACTCAGTTAACTAAAGTGTTAGTAATTCATAGCATTTTCAGCACAAATTGATTGTTGTGAAATAGTTAAGAAATTGCAATGTTAAGTTTTAGTCTTTAGATCTAAACTGAGATTTAAGAATTGCATTTTTTTTTTTTTCCATATAACAGTAATTTGTCTATACTTCTAAGTAGCATTTGCATTATTTACAGTGTTTGGAGTGTTTCCTCATCTTTATTTCCATGTTTACAACATTTTGGCTGTTGTACGATCTGGCCTTTTCCAGGTGCTAGGAATTTTGGGCTGAACCCTTTATTTCGATCACTGGGGTATATTATTCTCACCCCATGTCCTAAAGAATACATGGCCCAGTGGATAGAGGCATTGGTTGGTTCCAGTGACTTGACCCAAAGAGTTGTGAGTTCAGTACCTGGCTACAACAGTGATTAACTCAACTCTCTCACTTATTTGTTTAAGCGAGATAAATATGGGGCATCCGGAAGTGGCATTGCACATGGAATGAGAATAATATACTTCAGTGATTGAAATAAAGGATTCAGTTCAAAGTTCCTAGCACCTGAAGAAACCCCGAGCGTATAACAGCTGAAATGCTGTAAATATGACAATGAAGAAGAGGACAATTAGTAAGTATAATGGAGTCTACTTTATGGTTTGAACTCTTGCAAGTTTATAACAGCAAAAGATAAAAAATACATATTTTGTTAAGGACATGTATATGTATATATATATATAAACCTAGAAATTTATTTCTCCTTATTTTCAGATTTATCGCCTTCTTCTTCAAGGCTGCATTGATGAAGCTCTGGAATTGTTCTCAAAGCATCCATTGCATAAGACTGATAGCTTCAGAAGTTTGAGTGAAATGATGGGGAAGATGCCACAGCTTGCAGTAAGACATTTTGACCTTCTCTATCATACATTATAATTGATAAATAATAAATATTAAAGTTCTTTCATATAAAATGGCTAAGTATAAGCACATATCTTAATCCCAAATTTCTCCATTTGATCCTGTGATCTTTTCTTAATGAGTTTGTCATTGAAATGTCATTATAAAATCTTGCTAGAGGATAGAAAATATTTAGAAAGCGAAAGGCTAAACTTTTGATAGTTAAGTCTTGTATCACTGATGAAAAAATCTCAAATTCCTGGTGAGAATATTTTTAGGTTTTATGTCCTAAGTGCCTTGACTTTGTTACACTGATTTGTGAGTCATTGCATCTGATATTATTAGGCAACAGCAAAGATCATCAATCAGATGCTTGGTTTATTATCTATTAAGTGTCGATGCACTAAAATTATTAAACGAAATACTAGAAAACTATTTTAACTTGGGTAGAACAGGTTCAACAAAATCTTTCATTCACAGAAGATCATGGTGTGTGGAATGTGACAAGGAACCACGTCTATTTGTCCCAATGTTCAGTGTCTTTTGAAAAACTCGTATCAGCACTGGTTCAATGAAAATGAGCAGGAGATAAAGAAAATTTTATCCAAAAAAAGAAAAAGATTGAAAATTGTTGAAGGAAGTAAATCTGCCAAAATTACAAAAGGATAACATTTTTACTTCTCTTAAAAAAAAAACAAAAAAAAAACAAACAAACATCAAGTCTGAGGTGCGAAGAACAATGTGCAATGACAGGAACCAATAATGGCTAGAGATATTCAAGTAGCTACTGATCGTCCTGTTGGCAGAGTTTCAAAATACACCAACTGCACCTCTGCAGAGGGTAAAATTCCCCAAGGGGTCCACCTATTTGCTGTGGGTGATGACCCATGGTGCTTAAGGACAGGTTCCTGGTAGTTGAGGGTGTTAGGAGTTGGGCTATACATATCCCTCTAAACTAAAACACACCACTTTAGCCTCTGTTAAATGGACAGTTGGAGAGGCCTGGTTCAATCAACTGACTGGCTGTGTCAAGCCCTAAGTCAGACTAACAAAACAAATAAAATGCATTCACAGTTACCATATCAAATATTAAACTAATTTAGTAAGAATTACTAACTTAGTAAGCTAACTTAGTTCAGATTAGGAACAAAGGAATTTGACATGGTTATTTCAACCTCTGAGGAAAGCCCATACTTGGGTGGATGATCCTGGATATAACAGGTGCTTAAAACCCTCCCCACATTTAAGTATACCAGTCATGTAGTCCTGGTGGACTGAGGCAAATGTCTCCCCCCATCTCTCTTATATGGGGCTTCAAGATAGGTGGAAAGCTTGGATAAATAATAATAATAATAATGTATATGCCCCACCTCCAAAAACAAAACAAAACAAGCAACAGGACAATGACATGGACACAGAAAGTGACACAGAAAATCAATCAAAGAAAACATTTTTGAAATCATAAGACAAACTAATGAAGTTGTCACCGTTTGTAATAGAAAAAAAATTTTAGCATCTCGGATAACTCCAAAACCATTAAAAAAATAAATAAATAAACAAACTAGTATGTTATTGATAGAAGTTAAAAGAAAACATTTTGCTGAAACTCTACTAAGGATGACCAAATTCATGATTTAAATTTAAGAGTCTACCCACATCAATTTTTAAATTCCTCCAAAAGCATGGTGAGAAGCACTGAACTCTCACTGTTTACACTAGAGGAAATTAAAAACAATAATTCTATCAAGAAACAAAACATTACAGACATAAGAAAAATATCCATTAAAAAAAATGATAGAATTATAGATCCCAACACTTATATCATTATGCTTGATGAACCAGAACCACCACAGGAAATAAAAATTGGTTATACAGTTTCCAAAGTATAAATATATATTCCATACCAATTAAGAGGCTTCAACTGGCAAAGATATGAACATGGTAAGAATAAATATACAAAGAAAGTCAGTATATGGGGAGAATGATCCTAAGCGCACAGATCACATGCCCAAATGAAACCAAAATTCCTAATTGTAAAAAAAATCATAGGGCAACTTCCAGGGACTGCAAAATCTGATAAAAGAAAAAGATTTATTAGAAATTAAACACACCAAAAAATTCCCTACTCAGAAGCAAGGAAAAAGCATCAAAACAATTTCTAGTACACCATCATATACAAAAATGAGCCAAGCAACTTCAAGTTATTCCAAAAAAAATCTAATATCAAATTACAAGAAACACAAGAACTAACATTTTTAATTCAAGAATTAAAAAACCTATTGAAAACATTAAATCCAATTGTAAACTTGGAAACAATTCATACCACTGAACCAAAACTAACCACAAACAATGTAAATCCAACACAAAATTCACTGACAGCAATCTTTCAACTACAAAACACTCAAAACTTTTTAAACGATAAATTCTACAAACAGAAATAAATATGTACATGTGATTAGATTTTGACATTACTCCTAATTTCATGTTCTGTGCAGTTAAATATAAAAACTGAGTATTTGTAAGCTTTGTAGGAGTAGAGATTTTGCATTTATTAATTTTTCTTCTATTTTTTTTATTTTTGTGGCAGAATTTTATGTCCCAGGGTCGGTCTTTGCCAGAATTTGACATCAAATGGCGACATTGGCGTGATGAATGTGAACGACGACTTGAAGCTGGAGAATTTCTCACAGATTCAAATCTTACAACAATGGCAAAAGTGATTTTATTTTTATATATATATTTATTTTATTTGTGTGTGTGTATATATATATATAATATAATTTGGAAACCAGTTATTTACACCTTTCAGTATCTTCAGGTGATTTATAACTTCATTTTTCAATGTTTTTATTATTTTCAAGTGTACAACAAGGATTTTTACGAGCATGCAACTGGAAGTTTAAAATTACTGAAATTTTCAAAATTAGGGAGCAGATTTTTAAGGATCTTAAACACTTTCATCCAGGTTTGTATGACCCTAAAACATATTTTCTGATGTGATTACATCTGGACATCACTTTGCATCTTTTATTTAGTTATGTTTTTTTGTTCTGGAAATAATTCGGTTAACTTTTCTACTTGGCAGTCTGCAGACATCACCACCATTGTAAAGTTTGGCTTTTTTCATCATGTTATATCAGGATATTTGCTGTTTTCTTCTTTTAATTTCCACACATGATTAGCCAGTTTGGTACAATTTTTAATGTTTTCTAACTTGAATGTTGATCTGTAATTATACCATCTGTTATTTAGAATATACAGTACTTTATTCTAAATAAAATCAATGAAATAATCCACATAGACAACTACAGATTATACAGTGATGATGGATTGATGATAGTGATGATGGATTGATGATAGTGATGATGGATTGATGATAGTTCCAGACAGCAGAAGAGAAAATTAAATAAGAAAAATACTTTTCAAGCTCTTCAAAAATCTCAATTTTGAAAGAGAAGTCGAAATTAAAAAGTTGTCTAATATTTAGATGAAGAATTTAATCTACAAACTAGTAGTGTCTTCCCATGTATGAAAACAAATACAACTTTAAAGTACGTAAATGCTAGATCTAATCATCCTACTAGCATAATCAAATGCATCTCTAAAGGAATAGAACACAGATTGTCTAAAGATTTCTCTCACAATCTTTGATGTAAAAAGAAAGATTATGATTAGGCCTTAAATGAAAGTGGCCATAAAAAAAAAAATTAGAATACAAACCTCAGTTAAACAGACAAACAAATGAAACATAATACTAGAAATTAAAACACTATTTGGTTCAACCCATCGTTTAATTTAGAAGTAAAATTCAAAATAGGTAAATATTTTTAAAATTAATAAACACTTCCCTAAAAACTTAGAATATAAAATATTCAATAGCAATACAATTAAATTAATTTATAGCTGTGCTATCAATTCTATGTAAAATAAAAAAATACATAAAAAAACAAATCGCCAGAAACTTAAAAAATGATGTGCAACATAAAATTGCTAATAAAGAATGTAACTGTAGGGAGAAAAGTCAATGCTCACTTGACGGACTTTGTAAAACAGAAGTTATTTACAAAGCATAAGTACATGATACAAATGGGCAAAGAAAAACATACTTATGATCTACAAAAGGAATTCTTAAAAACAGATGGTATAATCACAGATCTACATTCAAACTAAAAAACATTAAAAAATTGTACCAAACTGGCTATGTGTGGAAATTGAAAGGAAAAAATGGCAAAGTCCCTGATAAACAAGAAAAACAAACCTTACAACGGTGATTGCAGACGACCAAAAAGAAAATTTAGCCATAATTCCAGAACAAAAACACATTACTAAATGGAAGATGCGAAGTGTTGTCCAGATGTAATCACACCATAAAATATATTTTAGGATCATACAAACCTGAATGAAAGAGTTTAAGATCCTGAAACAAATTCCTCCCTAATTTTGAAATTTTAGTTATTTTAAAATTCCAGTCATACGTATGAAAATAATAAGAATGTTGGAAAATCAGTTGTTATAAATCACCTCAAGATACTAAAATTAGGATCAAGAAAACGGCTAACATCATCATCAAAATAACCATTTACCCACAAGATTCAAACTACAATAAACCAATATCATTTACTACTTCACATGCCCCTTGAAGGACTGTGTTCTTGATCCTAATTTCGTAAATAATTATATCAACCATACAATTATAAAACTGATTTGAATATTCACACTGCATCTCTCTGAATGGAGCTCAATTCATTTAAACACACATGGAGACCTATCAAAACCTATCCGAACTTACTTGCTGACAACACAAATATCATAGCATCATCCACATGCAAAAAAAGACTAAAAATAATGGAGGCTTTATTGCTAAAAAAAGAAAAACCCAATACTTAATAATATCAACTTCGAACATGCTAACAACATGCTTACTGTGTGGTACATAACACATACACACTAGTCTACAACATACATAACACCACTTACATTCTGTTACATGTAAAATAACATTCATCCTCGAAAATGGCTTAAAGTATAGCCGAAAACGCTTGGATAAACAAACATTTGGACAAGTTTTATAATTCATGTCCTCGAAAGAAAAAAAAAACATAAGATCACATGAAAAATTACATAAAAAACTTAACTATAATACCTTGTTTGTCATTTTTAATGAAACCTGCATAAAAGAAAGATTGCTGCCCAAATATACAGTATATAGGCAGGGATATAAATAAATATAGATATGTGTATACACGCAGGTATACACTGTATTATAAATATTTATTAGGTGTTACTAGAACACTGCTCAAGGTAATATAACAGAGCTGTTAAAAATATATTAATAAATATACATATATCTAGAGCACGACTTGGCCTTTCATGTACTACACAATCATCAGGTGCATATTATAATATGCACCCGATGATTGTGTAGTACATGAAACTTTGAGTCTTGCTTTAAACATAGGATTATATATATGTGTGTGTGTGTGTGTGTGTGTGTATATATATATATATATATATATATATAGTAATGGTAAACAAACGTTTGCAAGAAAACTTTCCTTGGTAAATAATTCAAGTGGATCCTAGTAATATAGGATTAAAGATTATAAAATATTAAAAATGATCCATAAAAAGATCTCAGTATATTTAACTATGGAGTAAATATTTATTAAACAATGAATTTCGAATCACCTCATCTGAGGAATTGTCTATTTTGGCAGACAAATATGTTTATATAACTTCTTCCTTTCGATACAAATTCTTCCACCTTCCCCTGATCCTTGTCTTGTGTCTTTCGTCTGATGAAATATGTACTTCTGAACCTGGATGTAAATTTACTGTGGACGATTTATTGATTAATGCACTTTCTATACATTTTCATATTAGTCAATAGTAAATCTTGTGTGTACATTGGTAGTGGCGACAACATAAACATTACTTTAGTTTGAGGAAATCCTAAAAAAGAAAATATGGCACACAAAAAGCTTTTCAACTTTGTCATAGATTTCTTGAAAATTGTTCTTGATGCATAAAAGTTTATATCTTGTTCATCATGCATATATATATATATATATATATATATATATATATATATATAGTGTTGAGTTGTGATAGTTTTTGGCACCAAGATTGTTTTTTTTTTCAGTAGTTTTACTGATAAAATGTATTTTGGCAAGTATATTTATCGTAAAGTGTTTGATATCAGGATGAAGATACAGTACTGATAGGTTTAATGCAAAGAGTTTGTCACTTTAACTGAGCAAGTTCATGGTGACTTCAAAGTTTTGTGAGGACACTGCTATGATGTCTTCATGAAACTTTGAAGTTGCCATTTTTTGCATTATATATATATATATATATATATATATATATATATATACACACACAGGCTTTTATAAAATATTATACAGATTGATCAATGTTTAAGAGAAAGTTTGAAATTGTCTTGGATTTAACTGTTATTTTAATAACGAAGACTCCGTTATTTATGTATTTGAAAACTGTCATTGAGTTTAACCATTAACTGTCCTATTTTGTGGAATTGATGAATTTGATTATATCTGTTGCAGATATTATGTGGAGATGAAGAAGTCTTTTATCAGATGAAGGATTATTGTGAAACTTGGTTTCACATGTTGGTGTCTCGACTTTTCTACCAGAATCCTGTCGTAAAGAACTCTGAATTACAGCACTACATTCAAGTAAGGTTTTTTGATTTCTGTTGATGGATCAGAAATCATTTTTGCTATCATCATTTTTAATTGTGAGGCTATGGAAAAAAAATTGGGTGAAGATTTTAACATTTAAAAAAGTTTCTATTTATATTAACAAATATCAGTGGTGAAATACTTTGAAATGTGTAAGCTGGTGTTCCTGTCATGACTAACAGTAAATAATCTACTATTTTCACTAATAACTAAAATGCAGAGAGAAATATTTTTAACATTTAGTCAAGTTTAATAAACTTGCACACTATTTTTTGGCCAATGAACTGTTTTTGATCTGATACAGGTAGTTTATATATATATATATATATATATATATATATATATATATATAAATGATCCCAGCTGAAAAGATAAAAATGTATGAAGAATGTTGGCTTTAATAAAATCATTGCTAATAAAAAACTCAAAGTAGAGGTTATTTTACTTGCTGTTCAAATACTTTGTTTTGTTGTAATCTGAATGTCATTTTTCTTGCAAAAGATTGTAAAGTTTAAATATTAGAGAAAAATCAAATATTTGAAAAGTCTTTTCAATTTTAAAAGGATAGATGTTGCAAATATTTGGCTTTTATTTTACAAGGCGTGTGTGTGTGTGTGTGTGTAACTTGTTTCATCTTTTTGAATATAATTAATTTGCAGACCTGCCTTGACATATATCGAGGGGACAACAGCCACACTGCCCAACTGGACAGTATTCTTGTGGCCGTTTTTGAATTTAATATTAACCAAATGATTCGAGATTGTAGGTAAGTAGCCATCAAGTTAATTAATTTTCTATCTTCTCATAAAATAATTAAGAATTAGATATTCTAATTCATATTACATCATAGAAAGGTCGCTACGTCACACACAATTTACAGCGTTGTTTTGTTTAAATGACTTTCAAGTGTCATCTGCAATGATCACGAGAGGTAATTCTAGTTATTTTGGGGGAAATTAGTTTTCAAATGTCAGTGATGTCCTTTGGATTGACTGGATTTAGATGAAAAATTAGTCGTGATGAAATTAGGTCTGCAGCATTTTGCACCTGATAATAATATATGTATTTTTGCAGATATTACAAGATGTATCTTGTTAAGAATTGAAATATCTTTAAGACTTAGAAGAAATATCCAGAGGATTTATTTTTGATGGTGAAGATCTGCCACAACAGAAAATAAATGCAAAAAGTTACATTGTTACAAACTGACACAAAGTTGCATTTTATAATTAGTAGCCAAAATTATTTTGTTTGTCTAGCGTTCTCATTCAAAATCTTCTTATGTGTTCCAATGATGTTCTTTGATTTAATGACGCATTTATATGTTCCTGAATTTTCTTCCTATTTTTTCTGTTATAAGCTCCGTTTAAATATATGTTCCAAGTCAGATCGGGATTCTTAAACAATTAAGAAGCCATGCCATCTGAAGCACTTGATTTCCTTTCTGCCAAATCTTTGTTACTGATTAGACAAATCAGTCATTTGACTGAATATTTTATTAGGCAAATCACAGCATTTTATCTCATTGTTAATTCTTTTCTTTGTTTTTGTTCTATTATTTCATCTATATTTAATTCTGGGGTTTTGTCACAGACTTGTAGCTATGATGATCTCCGGCTTTGTTTTCATCAAAATTAGCTTGATCATTTATGTCAAAAATGTTACGATAATGGAGTGATATACATGATTAAGTTGAGTAATAAATAAATTGACTGGTGGAAGCAAAATCCTGGCATAAAATGTGTTGGTTCTGAGAGAGAAAAAAATGGTAAGAGGAGAAATGATATTTGTTAGCAGATTGTGTGCTGTGAATTTTTCACAGAAACTTCAGAGTTGTTTTGTGTGGAAAAATAACAATTTTAATGTTGGGAAACATTAATCTTTTCTTTTATTCTATGAAATTAAATTTGTCAGTCAAGAATTTTCCTTTTTAGTTGGTTGTTCTTAAAATGCAAACCAAAATACAATATTAAAAATAGTTTGTACACTTTTCTACAATTGTGTAACATGTGAAAAGTCTGTTTCAATTGTTTATCACTTTAACATTCTGTGTTAAAACATTGTTTTTTTAATCTCTTTTTGAGACAGAATATGCTGGGAGTGATGACCAGCAAAAGGTTTCTTCAGTTTTACTAATTCAGATCTTTTCAGAGTTGAACAATTTTTTTCAAATCTATTCATTTAAGGGTCAGTGAGTCAGTTAAGTGCCATACGTGATACACGCTTGGACGATCATGTCTCGAAAAAGACTGGGCAGATTAGGTTGCCACTGCTTTCTGCAGTAGACTGGTTGCCGACCAAGGCTATAGAACCCAATCTGTCCTGCTATTTAACCCATAACTGGAATGAAGGGATGGATTAATACCTTTCCCAAGGGTATTTGCGCGTAAATGAATACAATGGATTCAACTGGAATTCGAACTCGGCTCTCCGGTTTCTCATTCCGAGCCGATTTCCACTGTACCACAACACACGTCCTCATTTAAGAGTACTTGACTATTTAATAGAAATTCTTGGGCCCTGGGGTTTTCCTGTTTAATGCCAGTAAGTATGAGTTTTTGTGTCCACCACGAAGTTCTGATAGGTGGTGCTGCAAGGAGAGAGCTTATTTGGTTGGTACTTTACAAGTTGCTAGTAACAAAATTTATGTAACGAGATGAAGTTATTATCCTTCTATTTGATTCAGACTGACATTGGTAGACGAGAAACGAGTGACTGGATAATGAGTTACAATTAATTTACTTTTTTCTCTTTTCCAAATGATTTTTCTTTGCACCTCTTGACTGCTCAATCCTCAAGAGTTGCATCTTGCTTAAATCTTACAACAAAAATCCCATTGTCTGTCGTCATTTAGTGTTTTGTAATTGATTGACAAAAAATACTTCGGTATCCTCAAACCGTTTCTCCCTGCGATATCCCTTTTTTGGTATTTAGAGTCTGTGAAGTTGAAATTCTAACAATTGCTACTTCATGCACCAATTTCTTTCTTTCTTTGTTTTTTAAATTTGTCTTTCATTTAAAATGATAAATGATTATACCAAACATCTTAAGTTTAACAGCAACATTTCTAAATGTGTTGAAATAACGAATTCAGAATGTATTATGTTTTTTTGTTTTTAGTTTTTTTTTGTTGTTTTCTTGCTTGGGTTCCATTTTAGCTTTTGTACCTTGCAGCCTTTTTCGGTTGTCTGCTTGTTGTTGTACACAATAACCTTCTTGGAATTTCAAACTGACCCCTTTATTCTGTCCACACTGGTAGCAAGCCGCTTTCCATACTTTGAGGATATTTCATCCATCCGTTAATACTCGCCAGTCTTCTCAACCTAACTGTTCCCTGTTAATTTCTTCCCCTGAACGAGAGTCTGGAAAAAGTGACTGGTAAGTCTTGACTTCTATAAAATGACCACTTAGCATGAAAAGTGCAATGAGAACAATCTACAAAAATGTTAAATTCTAAGAAGCTTACCAAATACAACAATGGCAGATGGCTGAGGAAGGATAGCCAGCTGTTATGAGTACAACAATCGTCAGCTTCTGTCTTTATTTAACAAAGGATTTTACACAAATGAGATTCACAAAAAAAAAAACGAATAAAAATAACGGTCGCTCCCTTAAAAGAGAAAATTTAAGAAAAATACATCCGTTCGGCGAACACAGACATTTTCATACACAATCATAAATACACACAACATATAATCAGATGACACGTGTAGCATCCAATGTCAACAAAAGTTCAAAGATACATTTGTCTAACATTTAGGTTGCAGACCCGTGGATTTGAAACGTAAAGAAAGTGGGTTAGGTGAGAAAGCGAGAATGAGAGAGAAAAAAAGTGAGAGAGAGAAAGAGAGAGAGAGGGGGGGGGGTAGAGCATTAAAAAGAAAGGTTAAGTATCTTGAAGCGTAAACGAAAAGAGAAGAAGAAAAAAGAAAAACAGAGCAGAGGAATAAATTTAAATTAGAAAGAAAAGATGATAGAATAATAAAAGAGAGAAAAAGAAAATACAAAATAAAAAATAAATAAACAATATGAGTTAACGGTAAAAGGAATTGGAGTCTAAAAATTAAAAATATATTTAAGAGATAATCCGTTAATCTGTTGTGATCACAAAAAACTCACACTATTATATTAACAAAATTAGACTAATTATACAATCAACAAAACAAATATAATGCATAAAAAAAAAATTTTAATCTAAAAGTAAACCTAATTATTCTATTTAAATTTAGTTGTTAAAACTTAATTATTAAGTTTAAAAATAAATTTACATATTACTAGTGAAAGGATAAGAAATTGGAATTTTTTTAAAAAACTAAGAAAATTAAACAATTAAAATATAATAATCAATTCATTTTAATCACCACACCAACTATATAATCAAAATTATACTAATTATTCAGTTTAATAATAATTAGTATAATTTTGATTATATATTTACTCTCTATGTATTTATATGCATATATGTTTAGAGCTCTCTTAGAGAGTTATCCTACCACTGTATGTACAGGATACTCCTTTGGATTCTTCTATACCCACACGGCATGCTGATATATATAATGGGTGTGTGGCTGAGTGGTTAGAATGTTTACTTTCTGACCATGAAGCCCAGGTTTGAATCTCACCGTGGTTGATTTGTCAGGAAGGTGACTTTCTGATGTTATCAGTCTGAAGGGGGCGATCACAGCGTGTGGCACATTTGGAAAGTGACCCAAGCTTTGTGAGTGAAATTGGGTAGACGGCTTCCTTTGAGGAGTTGTCGATGATTGGGCTAACTTGAAGTCATAAGTCATTGTGACCAAGGGTTTGAGCGACCTGGCCTTGTCCAAATTGTTGATCATGCAAGATAACGCACTCTCTCCCAGAAACTGTAACTAAGGTCCACTCAGCATAGTTGCAGTA
The DNA here is from genome assembly GCA_037127315.1 of Ascarosepion bandense. Lineage (NCBI taxonomy): Eukaryota > Metazoa > Mollusca > Cephalopoda > Sepiida > Sepiidae > Ascarosepion > Ascarosepion bandense. Next base: position 2,304,604 of record JBBBDQ010002252.1, on the reverse strand, counting down.
TAAAACACAGGTGGGCTCTGTGGGTGTTAAACAAACACAAGTGTACCTGAGCAGGCATTTGCAATGGGTATTTGCTAGCCACCCTGGTAGATGGGTATCCTCGAATATAAATATATATGTGTAACATGGGCGTACCGGAGCCTTAACCTGTTGTCTCTTTTGTCAGGATCGATCCTGGTCTGAGAACAAGCCGTTAGCCCACACTCGTTGGTTGTTGATGGCATTGACACAACAGCTGGTCTTTGGGTTGACCTCTTCAACTGTAATCTCTTACCCATGTTGTGATTTTGATCTTAAAAGAGTTAAGCTGAATTATCACTGGGGTATCTCAGCCAAGCTAAACAAAGTTGGATATGCTCGCACAATTGTGGAAATAAAATGGATGATGCCTGAATAAATCATTAGATGGTATTTATATACAAAAATAAAAAAAATAATTACAGTTCTTCTTTTTCTTTTCTTTCTCCCAACCCATTCCTAATAATTGGTGACGGAACAAAAATTTTGGCCAGTTTCTCTAAGATTGGCTAGACTTGATAATTAGGTAACTAGTAAATTTAAACACTATTGTTTGTACTTTAAGAAAATGTTCGTTTTCTCTTATTATTATTATCATCAGATTGGCACAAGGTTTCTTCTTTAGCAAATAATTTTGGTTGGCAACTGGTAACTTCAAACTCCAGGCAGCAACTTGAATTCGAACTGTGGGTAGCGGCAACTAATTCTTTCGTACTCTATCTCTGACTGCAACTGACTGGGAACTGACTTTAGCCCCTGTGGGCTCTTGTATTTATGGGTGTCCTTTTTTACTGTTGTGGTGAGAACGCATAAGGAGTGTTATGCAAATATCCTAAAATTCAACCAGTCCTCATTCTCCGTTTCATACTTTCAATCATGGAAGGTTCTTACTTTTCTTTATCTCTATTTTACACTTCCAATTCTGAAAGATTTCCCCCTCCTCTTTGAGAGGAGCTATTACAGGATGTCAACCTCTCTGAAGGAAATTTAAAATGATAATTTTCCCAGTAATTGACAACTGTCTTTTTCTCTACTCTCAACAAGATCAATTTAACCTTTGCTCTCTTGCCGAATTTCCATCTGGGGAAATATGAATAAACATCATTTTCTTTAATCATTTTTTGTCTATGTCTTTCAACAAGGCGGCTTTGACATTTTGACCTCCTAATCGTGCCATCTGTATTAGCTGAGTTCCACCCGAGAATCTAAGAATAAAAAAAAATTTTCTTCCTCAATTATTTTTCATCTACATAATATTAGTCTGTTTCTCTTCTTTCAACAAAGTGGTTTTGACATTTGACTTCTAATTATCTCAGCTGTATTTTGCCGAGTTTCGCCCAAGAATTTATTAAAATAAAATTTCTGTTTCCAATTATTTTTGCCTGCATGCAATGTTAGTCTGTTTCACTTCTTTCAACAAGGCCACTTGACATTTGAACTCCAAAAGCCCAGATATTTTTCGCTGGGTAATAACAACCATATTAGCGATTCTATCTCATTTCTATTTTTAACCAATTTGCAATCTTGGGAAACCGAATCTCTCTCCAACAAAAAAAAAACATTTTCTTTAACCCTTTTTTGTTTGAATAAAATAAAATTGTTTTCTCTAATCCGTTTTCGTCCATAAAATTGAAATGGCTTTAGTTAACTCTTTTTTTGTCCGTACACCATGTTAAATATTGTCATATATGTATAAATTAATATATATTTGGGCAGTAATATTTCATTTGAATGTTTCATTAAAAACGACCAACAAGGAAGATTTTAATAACTTATTTAATTTTTCAAGTATTCTTAAATGTTTTCTTTTTGCTGGTGGTACAAATGTTCCATAACTTTAAAAAAAATTATGAAACATTTTTACATTCCTTATCTCCAGCAAAAAGGAAACATGCAAGAATATATGGTATTTAACAAAACATTTATATATATATATATATATATTCTATTTATAAACGAGTTATTATGTGAGCTAGGTTTTTTTAAATATACCTCTTAGGTTCATACAACAAAAATTATAATTTCTTGTAATTTTAAAAATTGCACATGCAAAAATTCCCTGCCACGTGAGCGTTAGAAAAAAACAGCGTTACATGAATGTTCTTAAAAAAAAATGGTAAAATCAATTATTGCAAATCGCCTGAAGACACCACTCATGGTAGAAACCTAGGTCGTATAATAACTCGTTTACAAATGAAAAATATTCAAAAGTTCTACAATATAATTGTATTGAACACTTTTTAATACAAATGTGCACTGGTCTAATTTTATTATGACCAAAAACTAAGTAATTAAACAATATATATATATATATATATATATATATATATATATATCAACCTTTTTACTGTTTTTGAGTAAATTGCAGATTGTCTAGTGCATAGAAATATAGATTTGTTAATCCCAAAAAGATTATCAAATATTTCAAATCTTCTCTTCTATTTGTACAGCACTTATCTTGGTAGCTGGTGGTTCACATCTCATCTAGCCGACCTTCTTTACCACAGTGGCCATTTGGAGCCACAGAAATTACCGTAAGTTTCTTCTTCTTTCCAATTTAAGGCCGTTTAATCTCACTGCATTGGCTTTCTATCATTTGCACTTGCTTCTTCATTAGAAATGAGCAGTCTTCATTGTCAGTTACTTATTTCCATGTGTAACATTAGTGATTTTTGCAGAGATTCAGGATGGGACTTGCACTGTTTTCCCGGCTCTCTCTTCCCTGTCAATCTTTGTGGTATGTCAATGACAAGACTGTATAAAAATGATTAGTAATGCACAGTCGTGTTTGCAGTTATGCTTTTTCCAAAGACATCGACAGGAAATTGTAACTTCATTGTTCATGACTTGGTTTCTTGTTCCATTTTCAAACTTGCAATTGAATAAGATGACTTTCTTGAATGTGAAATAAAAGGAAAAGGTGTTTGTTTTCTTTAATTTTCTAATAAATCTTTGTTAATAAATCGAAATCTGTTTTTATTTTCCTTCAAAATCCAAGTAAAGAAAAAATAATTGTAAAGGTTCACGTCTATTATAAAAATAGAAAATTTTTATTAAAACAATTGAGAAAAACGTGAGTGACATTAAATTTTCATGAAATGAGAAGAGAATGTACTTTTATCTGTATTTCTGAGATAAAACTGTTATTTGAATGACGTGTCCAGATAGCTGACACTAAGGACCGTTGGAAAAAGTTGTAAGGAGCAATGTGTATTTGATTTTGTTGGACGTGTGTGTATGTTGGACTGATTTTAGCACCATGTGGTTCTCTTTGCACTGGAAAAAAGGCATTTGAAAACTCTCCCCTGTATTGTCTGGGATACCTTCAGTACGTGTGTTTTGTTCATGTAATTAGCATCACTGCAGTCGACTGATCCAGTAGGCATATTTCTGACCATTTTTCAAAATTATGAGGTTTTCTTATGGACAGTATACGTTCGATAAAGGCTGAAGAATGGACCAGCCAAAATGTAATAACATCAAGTTCGCTTGTGAGAAAATTTGAAATTGATTCTGTTGTATTACTTTCCTCATCTTTGTTGTTATTATCATAGCATTTAGGCTGCTTCATTCTCCAGCCTTCATCAGGTGTCTGTTGCATTCAATATCTTTTTTTAATTAGAAAAGGGTAAATATCAGGTTTAAGCTTAAAAAATGACTTGACTGCTGAGTGAATAAAAGATCTGATAAGCAGCAAAAGAATGAAGAGGAAGGCGATAATGACATTTCTAAAAATAATGTTTTAAAGACATTTCAATTTCATTTTTCTTTTTAAAATACATTAATTTTTTTGTTAGTATAAATCCTGGTGTTTGCCATTTTAAGAATTTCATATTTTATTTTTAAATGTATTTTTGCATATTTTTGTGCTTTCTGAGAATGTTTTAAGATATTTAAGAAATAAAAATGTCCGTTCCAATTTATGTAAACAAAGATTGTCTGGAGATTTTCTTAGATAAACTATTTTTTTTTATGCATTTATGGAAGATTTTTTTTTCTTATTGGAAACCAAAAATTGTTTTTTAAGCAAATTAATAGTTTTACATCCAATTTCAAATACAAACTGAGGAAATCTTTGATAATTGTAAGTCTGATGAAATAAGTGAAATCTTTCTTAATTAGGAACCTGAAGAGTATAAATATTTTCTTCTTTCTGATTAGAACCGAATTAAAATGAAAACATTTCTTTAAAATTTTGCATAATTTTAATTGAAATAATTCTTTATTTTCTTTCTTTCAAGGTCAATTTCATTTAATTTTGGTTTTTGGTCAGTCGATTTATTTCTTTATTAAACAAATTTCTTGCTTTTCTTTCATTGTTTTTGTTTTTTTTCTCACGTCTTCAGGTTAAACTTCAATTTTTGTACAAATACTTCTGGACATGGTAATTGCTAATTACCATGTTACCATGGTAATTGCTAATTACCATGTCCAATTACCATATACCATGTCTGGTATATGGTAATTGCTAGTAACACCAAGCTATCTGAAATGAAGGCCTAAACACCGTGCAGTTTCTGATTTGAGGCAATTGTGTTTGTCCTAAATTGAGAAAATAATTCGGAAGGGAATTGTTAGTGATATTCCATAATTAGCTAATTAATAATTATCAGGAATTATTATTTCTCAATCAGAAAGAAGAGAAAATAGACCTGTATAAATCAATCTGAAAATGAGTTCAACTTCTGTAAAAATACTCGTCAATGACACATAAAAATATTCTGACTTAGAGAAAGAATAATTTTGATATACCAAGATTTTGGTTTGCAGTTTTTAATATTTTGGTGTCGGTATAGTATGTGGCCTACGTTTTTGATTCTGGTGTAGTATGTGTCCACCTCAGTAAGTGTATATTTATAGATATAAGTATTTGGTTATTTATTGAAACTAATTATTTACCTTACCTTTAACCCTAATCTTAATTCTTGCCAGACAGTTATAATACTTACTTATAATACACTTTTTAAGGTGGGCCTCATATTATACCAGTGACAGAATTTTGTCGGCCACATACTAAACTGGCAGATATTTCTCATTTTAACTTTTCACACACAGTATTTGTATTTATTGCACAGAATATGAAATGTATACTTTTGTTGTCACTGTGCTAAACAACTTAAATCTTTATTGCTGATTCTTTATTTGTTTAGAGAATTAAACAATAATTCTATAAAAAATATATTTGGCAATATAATTCCATGCTCACTTCATAGGTTTCAAAATAGATCATTTCATTAACGCAGGTATTTGTTAAAGAACTTCTGAAAGTTTTTAATTTGACAAACATTAAACATAAAAGAAAAAAACAATCCACTGATATTGTTCCATGGAATTTATAAGTCGCCATGATTTATTATTTTTCTCACTAAAATATTTTCATATTTCATAAACGAGTATTTTCATAAAATTATTTTCTGAATGGTTTAAATACATTTCCTCTGCTTTCTCATCAGTATAAAATACTCAGGATAGCCTTGTTACCATTATTACTGTATAATACATAAACACCACTGCACAAATATACACACATAAATCAGCTCTTGTTCATAATTGAATGTCGCTATATTGCAATATAAGTTCGTAAAAGGTGTTTTTTAATTGTGTCTTTGGGATGAAAACCTAAGATTTAAAGAATTTTCCATTTATATATTGAGTATTGAACAGGTGATGATTTTTCATAAATTTCTATCCTAACAAAACATTTCGCTATCATTTTACGTTGGAGTTACTTGAAGTTTCTTATGAAGAAACAAAAGTAAACAATTATCTTAAAAATCTTTGGTTGTCATTGTCAGACTTTTAAAATTTCTGGTCTCTTAATATTGTTTATTATTTTTTATATTTGTTCTAAAATTAAAGAGAAAAATGCCATTTACAGACAAATAGTAGCTTAAATGAAACCATTTCTTCATATTTGTTGTTTGCCTTAAGCTTAGTGGTTAAAGTTCAGGGATTGTAAATCAGAAATTACGAGTTAGATTGAGCATTCCCCAAATTCTGAAGTTTACTGTATCAAGTGAGTATTTTACAACAGTTGTAAAACTGTTTTTAACAGTTCAAATGAAATCTAAATGCATTTAATGCAGTTTCACATTACATTTTGTTTTAAATGGAAAATTCTTTAAAAAAAAATCAATTTTTTATTATTTGAACAGGCTATTGCCCTGTTGGTTGGGGTTTCAGAATAGACCAACTGCACCTCTGCAGAGGGTAGCAACCCGTAATATCTGAGGATGGGATTCTGGTGGTTGAGGGCTTTAGAAATTTAGATACTTTTAATTACCAACATACCACTTTGGTCCTAACTTGAGCTAGATAGGTGGTTGGAGTGGCCTGATCTGATCAATCAGCTGAGTATGTCATGCCCTTATTTGGTTTCTTCCAAATCAGAAGGCAGTGGCCGTAGGGTAAATTGTGCAGAAGAAAGAATGATGATAAATTAATATCCCCTGGTTAGTAGTAATCTTGGGTATCAAAGCTCAGGGAGGTTTTAAACTGTTTCCTTTCTCAGTGTGAGTATACTGACTGGGTAACCTTGATAGGCCATGGTGAATAGGTTTCCTCCTTGGTCTATGCCTGTGGAGATCCCAGTCAATGAACTTCAAATAATACTTATCTGGCTAATTCTAAAAAAAACCTTCCAAACAACTGCACATGAAAACAATCAAATGAGGAGAGAGTATCATTCCCAAGATTCATAATTTTGGAATCAGTGGAGGAGACTCTACTCAGGAAACCCTCCCCATTTTTTTATACAAAAAAGTAATATCTTCCAACGTAATGCCAAACAACGTTAAAAGCCTCAAAAATGGATCAATACTGTTGAAGTAGAAAAAGAGACACTGACACACTTCTGAATAGAAAAAAATTCCATGAAGTAAAAATCAAGGTCTTACCCCCACAAAACCTTGAACATCTCAAGGGGTCAGCGATAAATAGTAGATAGTTATCCCACTGCTCCAGAGAAGAAATAAAAACTGAATTGGAAAATGATTAAAAAATATGGAGGACTTATATAAACACAGCCGTATGTATTAACATCAGGAATAAGGAGTTGATATGCCATTAAAAAAAATCAAACACAAAGTGACTTTTTAATTTTTAAAAAAATTTTTAACCACTCTTAAAATTTCCTTTGGTGTTGAGGAATAGTTCCCTTTGATATTAAAACTATTGATTCAAATATTGCTTCAATCTTCCCACTCCCAAAATATACGCTCACTTTCCTTTATGAACAATTCTGTTCCCATTCATTTTTTGTTAGTTTGGAATTTGTTAATGTTGATATTTATGAATATTTTTTATTTAAATTTTGTTTCTCTGGTTACCAAAAATATCTTGCTATCCTTTTTATGTCTACTAGCATACCACAATATATATATATATATATATATATATATATATATATATTCTTAAATATATGAACAGTAACAAGCTTTTAAACCAGAGGCATGAAACCACAGTAAACTGCAAGCACCTTAGAGAGCTAACACTACAATCATGCTAAAAAATACTACAATAGCCAGAACTAGGACCCCTTATATATATATAAAAAAAAAATTCTGTAGAAATATCGAATTACTAAATTCTAAAGTAAGGTTTAATATTCATAATTAAATTAAGAATTTCCTAGAAGAAATTTATTTATTAAATTATAAAGTGAGGTTTAATAGCCATAATTAGATTAATTATATATACCATCCTTAATGCACATAAAACTTCAACTATTACCTATATAAAATTCTACTTATTACACACTTATTACCTGCATTTATCTAGTACCTAAGTAACCCTAACATTAAAATTCACCTCCTACATTAAATTTTACCACAAACGGTAATATAATTAAAATTTGAAATTTAATAGTTTCCAAACTGTGATCTAATTAAGATTTAAAATTGAATTGAAAAAATCGACTCCCTTAATACAAAATTATGATTAAATATACAAATTTAGGTTATTTACAAAAACCCTACTTCCTGTTCCTCTAGGAAATCCCAGAGGATAATATCTGGCAACAAGATATATATAAATAAAACTTACACCTAGCTACCAATGGTAAATATGTCCAGAATTCAAAGACACTCATTATTCTATCATACCCACTACCCACATACAAAATTCTAAAGGTCAGTCAGCTGTACTGGTTCCCCTACCACTAAAAAAAAAACCCCATGCCCCAACCACATACACTAGTGACTAAATGTATGAATAATAAATTTAAAATTAAAAATTTAATAGTAAAAACGGTCTCCAATCTATGATATAATTAATAATTAAAGATTAAAATTTAATAGAAAAAATATATTTCTTAAATCCAAAGTTAAGATTAAATACACTAATGTACATTAATTATAAAGACTCTGCTTAAATAAAAATATCCGGTTCCAAGCCCATCCCCCCCAACCGGCTGCTCTAAGAAATCCAAATGATATAAAACTTACAACATTAAAACTCTCTAGGGGTCAAAGGCTCTCCTTAATCAACCACTTTAACTAAACCCTCTCCAAAATTCCAAAGGTCAGAGATACACCCCCCCCTATCACTAACCCCCACCAACACCTCTAACTAAACTGACCAAATATAAGGAAAGAGGCTTTCCATTACCTTACATACCACCTGATGAGACATTGAAGATTCAATAGAAAAATTATGTACATGTTCTAAAATATAATTTATAATAAATATATATAAATATATTTATTGAGTGTATCAAAGCAGCAAATAATTTTGTAAACATATACTATTAAATATAAGTATATTATAATTTTTTATTAAGTTGGTTCTAAGCTTTTGGCTCACATGAGTCATCTTCAGAGAGGTTATAAGGACGGTAACACAAAAACATCCACTATCAGCGACGATTTTATCTTGTGTTGACATAAAACTCCTCTAAAAAAAAAAACAGCTTAGAACCAACTTAATAAAAATTTATCCAAATGTTAGAGAATTTTTGTCTTTATTTGCAACCGAAATTAAAGCCAAAATATAATGTTTAGAACAGCTCATGATTAAACATGATAGTCATTCATTGTCTCTTATATTTAACAGTATATGTTTAGAATATATATATATATATATATATATATATATATATATTGCTTGAAGGCAAAAAACTTTTTTAAGCTTGATGCTTTTCGATATATACCTTCATTTTCTTGTTTTGAAGAAATTAGTAAGTCTTCAATTTTGCTAGTAAAAGTTTTTTTTTCTTTCAAGTAGACATTTGAAGAAATTAGTTTAACATTGCATAGAATAATCACTTCTCTTCCAACTGTTAAATTAAATAAAAAAGATGTGTTTATTTAAATGTGAAACAATTTCGATTAATATTTTACTGCATTTAAACAAATTAAAGAAACCTTTGTTTTTTTTTTTCAAAGGATTTTGTATAAAAATTGGGCAAAACGTTTTCTTGAAATAATGACAAGAATGATATATTTAAAAATGTTTTCGTAATATTTTTGATTGATTTTCATTTAATTAGCATGTTTTATATCGAGCAGAAATCGATATTCAATAGTCACTTATTAGTAGGATTTGTATTACGAAATTGTGTTTTCCTTATTTAAAGATTGTAAAATAATAATTTTTTTTCAGTAAGAACATCAATTCCTCTTTTGCTTCAAGAAAATTGCCCCATCAATTTAAATCACTTTGGGCAATTTCTCATATAGTTTTCAGCATTGCATTTTATTTACAGTACATTTCTCATGTAAAAAAATAAAAAATAAATGAACAGCATTCCAAGTTTCACGTTGAACATTTTCTTAATGGCAATGAACAAATGAGAAAGTATTTAATTTCTTCAGAAAAGTAGACTTGCTTTTGTGAATAAAAACATCAGTGAGGTTTTAAATAAGATGGCCAGATGCAACCTTCTTCTGATCAGTTGGTTGAAACCTTGTTTAAAACCAAAACAATGAAAATATGCCTTATGTTTTGATTGGGAAGTGTTACTGTTTTGTTCTTTTGTGAACATTAGTAACAATTTTGTTTATTTTTTCTTCATTTTATTATTAAAACCTTTTTACTTTAATTATGATGACAATGAAAGCAGATTGTTATAAAGGTTTCTCTTTGCAAGTGAGGCTAATTTTGCAACCCATTTAGAGTGAGCTCATCATTCCTAGAACGCATTAAAAAATTTGATCTCTATATTTCTTACAGGTAATTTTGTTGTAGAGGGAGCAGTAAAAAAAAATTTTATTGATGCAATAAAATTCTATACTTGCTAAAAACAACATTTTAAAAAGAGCTTTTTTAATTCTTATAGTGGAAATATTCTTTGAAGTTGACAAAATGTTCAAAAAAGAGAAGAATTGAATGCAGTTGTTGGAGGGGATGGTGTTTCTTTGTTTTTATAGAAATGTTATATCAAAATAATGCTTTTGTTCTGATGTATTTAATAAATTCTCTAATTGAATAAATAATACAAAAAGTAACAAAATGTATTTTTATATTCAAATTTTAGGGTTACGAAAATTTAACACGTTAAAGGTTATATTTTTTTCTTGATACTTGGAGATTTACAATCGAAAGGTTATAGAGGAAACTTTCTCATAGTTATCGAATAGAATTTTTAATTAAATGAATTCATTTTTTGTTTTCCATTTCATGAAAGATTAAAAAAAAAGAAAAGGATAGACTTGTTTGCCTATTAAGCTGTTGTACTACTGTTGTTCTCTTTCCTATTTTTATGAAAGGTGATAAAAAAAATGACAGTTTTGTTAACTCCATATTTATTGCTTGATGTACATGACCGTAAAAGTCTGTTATTCCGAAACTCCTGTTGATTTATTAATTTTTGTTTTTTACACTTGCAGCCAAGGAGTCAACCTAAGGGAGTATCTTCTATTAGAATATGCATCCAGTTTGATGTCACACAAAAGGTAATTAATAATGATTGGTTGCTATGTAATTGATGGCCACATTGATTATGACTGGGTCAATTTTGTTTTTACAGATTTATTTTCTCAAATTTCTCTGATTAGGAGTTTGGGAAAAATTGGTTTATTTTATGAAAAATTATTAGTAATCATTATTTTTCTTGGCATTTCAGTTTATGGGCAGTTGCAATTCATTATTTTGATTTTTGTCCTGACAATGGCAGGTAAGTTTCTGTGTAGGTTTTGTTTTTAGGTCATTTGGTACTAATTCCAGCAGGCCAAGTAAATATTCTCTTCAGAATCATAAGAAACTTTCTGCATGCAAAATTCATTATCCAAAGAAGATTAGTAAATGCATTTGTCAAAATATATATAAAAAAAAAAAGTACATGATTAAATTTTCAAGACAGAGAAAATAAAATGTTCACAGAAGAACTGTCCAATAAAAAAACATATTGAAAATAAATGTTGATATCTGCAATGAAAATCAACAGAAAAGTGCTCTCAAAAAGGGCCTCCTTCAATCTAGTGGTTAACTGGGGCAACGAATTGCTTGGAAATTTGAACAACTTTCATTTCATCAACACAGAGAAAGTTTTCTGCCTGCCATCAACATGACTGATGCTAAACTCCAGGAGAGTAACACTTTGCACTTTCTTGGACAATTCACCTTTTCCTCTGACATGAAGTGCAGGGATTATATTGAATCATTTGCTAGGTCTGCTGCTAGGGAATTTGGTTCTCTGTGTCGTGCCAAACAATTCTTTTCTTCAAGAATCCTTTTTGCACATTTATAAATATAACAACATTCATCTGTGCATTGATGGCTACTTTCATATCTTGTCTGGTGCACCTACTATATATTTCAAGGTTCTTTCCAAAGTTCAAAGAAAAGTCGCTAATGTAATTGATCCTGACCTGACATCTTGACTTCAGTCATTTTCTCATTGCCACAATATGGCTTCCCTCTGTCTTTTTTAAAAAAATATGATGAACAGTTCTCCTTAGTTCCTGAAATGCATGAATTTAAGCATGCTACTAGGTCTCACCATTTTACTGTTGAACTAGCCACATGCAACCATCGGTTTTAATAGTTTCTTTTTTCACCTGTACAAATCCCTTCCAATTTCTTGTTTTCCTGCCAAATACAATCTTCAAAAATTTAAATACAACGTTAATCACCATCTTTTGTCTTCCTGAATCCTGTTCCTTTCTTGTCCTTCTCCTAACTCAAGTCTTCTCATTCTCTTTCATACCCCCCCCCCCCCCGTGTCCTAGCAACATTATCACCTTGCTTGGAGTGAAATGATTAAAAAAAAAAAATTGGAATGTTTCGAAATTTCCCTTTGTAAATTATGTTGTTATATATATTTTAATTAGATTTATGCATTTACAGTTTTAAGATTTTATCCATTTACAAATTTGTATGCTTGAGAAAAATATATATGTAAAGCTGGAGACAAAAATTGATTACTTCAATCCCCATTTTGTAAAGATTTTGTTTTTAAAAAAAAGTTCTTCCTGAAATAATGCTTATTAATAAAAGTGTAAATATCTTAATAATCCGAACAGGTTGAAGGCACTTATAATGATTGAAAAATGTAAATATTTTTTGATTTGACAAAATATCCACTGGAATCTTTCATGTTTTACAGTGACTACTTAGGCCTTTATCTTGAGCGCATTCCTTTGGATACAGAAGTGAAAGCACACAAATTGTTACATATTTGTGAAAAGCGAGGTTTGCAGGAACATGGTATGTCTTTTTGTTGTTTATTGTTGTTGCAAAGAAATTCATTGTATTTGTCTTTGAATGAAATATATTACTGAAAAATTCTTTTACTTCAGTATATATATATATATATATATGTGTGTGTGTGTATGGCTGTATGTTTCTGTAAAAAGTGTTGAAAGATGATAACAGAAAAGTATATTTTGTCGTAGTATGAAATTATCCAGTGATTTAATCTTCTATTTCAGCCAAATCCATTTGTAAAGTGATGGGTAAGAAATGCTTATTGAATAACAGAGTTGGGCAAGCACTCAATTGGTTCTTAAAATCTAAGGTACATAAGAAATTTTCACTTAGTTTTATATTATTTTAAAAGTAAAAGAATAAAATTTGGAATCATGATAGAAACAGAAAAAAAATTAATTCATGTTCGTTTTTATAGCTGACTCTTTATGATCTTTTAAACATTTGAAATGAATTTATTGTGGAATTGTTAAAGACTGAAAAATGATTTAAGAAATTTAAGCAAAATTTTCACCATTTGTGTATTGACAAATATTGATATTTTGTTAATATAAACTGATCATTTTAATTTATAGCAGTTCATGATATTTTTTTCATTTGTTTAAGTTTTGCTATTTCTTCATTAATGACTTTTTAATTTTATAATTTTTCTTTTCCAGGACAGTTCTTATGCCACAGTCTTATCTGAAAGGTAAAGGCCAAAATGTTGTCACTCTAATATGCATTGTTTTGGATTCTGAGAAGTTTCAGAGGCTTGAAGTAAAAGGAGTTACATTCCTTAGACTCGTTTACTCAAATGCAAAAATTGAGACTCTTTCATGGAAAATGATTTTTTTCTTGCCTTAACTAATATGAATAATTACGCTAGTAATACTAGATAAGGAAGGCACCAAAGCAAATATACTTGAACAAAATGAAACTAACATTGTAAAAGTCATGATCTAGAAGTATATAAAGATAATGGTAGGTGGCACTCCTGTACATTGACATCATAGAAATGTATCCAGATCTATGTTAGTTATGTTCTGATATTTTATGAATGTGAACATCAATGGCTGCTTATTGCAAAGTAATATGACATATTGGAGTCTGTACCGAGTATAGTAGTAGGTGCCAGGTGGTTGGGATATCCCATTTCGATTTTTTTTTTTACTATTGTTCAAGGCCTAAGTGCCACTCAAGGTAGGGGTGTTACTGAATGGAGATGTTGTAAAGGTATATAGGGAGGAAGCAAAAGTTGCATATTATGAGGATATGTAGGCTAGAGAATCGTTGACTCTCAATGGAAGAATCCCCTCATGAGTCTGTCCCACATTGCAACAATTCTGGGAAAGATGCTTGAGTAGAATTTCCTTGTTACCAATGAAATATGAAAGGAATGAGGATGAGTTGACTCAGTGTATGTGGCCTGATGGATCCTAGCTGTGAATATCTAGACTGGTGATAGAATTAAGAAATGTGGTTCACTTGAACATTTGCCATGAAAATAGTGGTAGATTAACGAGGGTCTAGCAATGTTTCGTCAGTGGGGAAGGGGTTGAAGAATGGAAAACAAGTCATCACCCACAGTTTTGAACTTGGATTGAAATTGGAAAATGAGGATTTCTCGGCTGCAACCCATATGTGGCAGCAATGCTGCATTTTTTGGTCTGACCTGGCTCTTATAGAAATGGAGCCTGCCTGGAGGATTGAAAGGAGACAGGACTCATGGTCACATCACGTTGAAACAGCAGTTCTCATATGATCACCAAAGTTAAGCAACATCAAACTTGGTCAGTATCAAGATGGATGACTGCTCAAAAAATGTATGCATTGTGTAATGGATGATGATTCAGAGTTGTTAATTGGAGAACCAAGTTCCATTTTCTGTTAGATTCATTATATTTACATGAGCAAATACCTTTGCAAAAGGTATGAATCCACCTCTTCTCCTCTAGCTATGGGTTAATTAGTAAGACTTGTATCACTAAAACTAATAAAAAAAATGCTTACAAAATATTTAAATTCTGGCATTAATTAAGCCACAGATTTTGATATGCAGCTAAAAATAACCAATCAGGAGAGACAACCATTTTTCCAGCATCATTAGTGATGGAACGTATAAACAAGTTCTACTTGAGGTCTGGTGTGTGTCTTAACAGACATTTCATGCAAGGAGCCTTGTTGAGAATATGATTGTTCATCAAGAGTGGAGAAAACTCGGCATCTGCCATGTGATGATAAAATATTATTACCTTGGTTTTAGAGGAATTGAATGTTACAAGCCAGTCTTGCACTTTCCCCACCCCCTGGAACTGTGCAAACAAAGTCAGTGGAGGAGAAATCAGCTACCACATTCTGGTCATCTAAATTTTTGGTAGTGCTAAATCATATCATTTGCATATATATTTACTAATGTAATGATCTGACAAAGAACATTCTAATACTTGTGGTAAATGGCTAATGAGCATTTTATGGAACGTGATTGAGAGATTTACTCACATACAAGATGACACGACCCAGAGGTCTTCTGACCACTCATGGAATTGGTGCTTTGTGAATTTGCAACACTCTGCCAAGCTAGGCAAATTTCTACCTGATGCTAAGAACTTTTCCATGACTTTTGGTACATCAGTACATATGACATTTTTCTTTGCAGAATCCTCACTGAATATAGTGAAACTGGACAGTTCTCGAACTTGGATCTTTTGGAAAATCTTGGTTCTTCCATGTTTCTTAGTAGCAAATTAACGTTTCTTGGTAAGTAAACATTCTTAATATTTACTGAGCTTAGCTTTGTCTGGCCTGAGTCTGAAGATATATGTGACCCAGTAAGGATTGAACTTATTTCAACATTAATTATTCACAAGGCAACCATTTTCTTTACTCTTATGAATATTTATTTTGTTTTGATGATGTTCTTAAACATGTCAAAATAATCTTTTATTATTTCATTCGTGTTAGATTTCTTCATCTTGGGGCCTTCTCCAGTTATCTATCCCATTTGCTAACCTTCTTCAAATGTCAAGTGGAACTCTTCATTTAATCCAAGCAGTTTCAGGATTTTTTGATGACTGAATTCACAACATTTTGAAAACCGATGATGTTTTTTTATCAAGGGCATGTGTTCATTTACTGGATTTAAAAAGACCAATATATTATAAAGATGAGGGCAATAGTTTGAATATAAATAGTGTAAATAAACTAGGGAAATTAGAAAAAATTCATTGTTTTAGCATAGATAACAGGCCATGTTGACATAAAAATTCTGGTTACAGAGTTTTTAAAAAATCTGTACATGGAATTTTTATAGTATGTCTATGTAAACAGCGTTTTTTTTAAGAAAATTAATGACTATAAAAAGCAAATGGCAAGCAATATGGGACACATTCCTAGAAAACAAACTTTACAAACATTAACAAAGACAGGAAAACACAAAACTACTAAAAGGAAGCAAAGAGGGCACTGTGCTAACTAGAGTTTATATTTTGGATACAAGATGTGTACCTGCTTAGAACTGAAGATGTATATTGATGCACCCATTGTAATCATAGATTGATGGTTAAGTACATTCTGATTGAGTGTAAAAAATTAGCAACTTAAACATGGTAATTACTACAATGTTACAAATTTTAAAGATGTCTGCAAATTCCTTTAAAAATTGTTTATGAATGAGTTTATAAAGGAGGACTTGTTTAAACAGTTCAAATTGACAAATTAAACAATCTATTTAAAAGGAATTGTAGCTTCCATCTCCTGAAAAAAAGTGTATAGGTATTCATCTGGTTGGCATAAAATGATCCATTAGGATTTGATATTCTGCTAAAAACAAAATTTAACCTAACCAATCTAAGTAGTATAAAAAAAACAATCCATTGTTTGCAACTCTAAGCAAGACTCATTTTATGATGTAACATCCTACCAGTGACAAATGTTTGACATAAAACCTTCTATTATGCGTTGGTAAAGAAGAAGAAAAAAAAATAAGCCCAAATCTTCCAGTAATTGAATAAGCAAGAATGAGTATGTAAGTTTTAAACTTTTTTTTTTTTTTGCAGGTCAATATCGAGAGTTTCATAAGTTATATGAAGATGGAGACATCCAAGAAGCAGCAATTCTGCTGGTTTCACTGCTTAGTGCACGATTGGCACCAAAAGCGTAAGTAATTCCATATGGTCTTCAACATGCAAAGTTTTTTTTTTTTGGGGTGCTGTCTTTTGCATGATCCTTTGGGGATCCAAATAACTTCAGGCTGACTCTAATATTTTACATTTGTGAGCATTCTAATGAATAATCATAAATATACCGAATATTTTCCTTGGAAACTAAATTATAAATAAATAAGGACAGTGTCAGATGAAAATCCTTATATATTTTCTCTTAATGAAATATTGAATGCTTTTTAATGACTTTAGAGTGTTTTAATATTTTTTTGTAAAGATTTTTATAATTTTTTCCTCTTATAGTTTCTGGATAACCCTTCTCTGTGATGCCCTGCCACTTTTGGAAGCTGAACAGGTTAGTATTATTTGATTTCTGGTTCTTGGGAATTTCCTCTTTAGTTATTTTGATAATTTAGAAGGGGTTTGTCTAAAGTTCAGTCTATATTTGTCTATACTTATCTATATATTACTTAGTATTTTGCTAGTTGTCTATTTAACTGCACTTAATAGTCAATTTTTTTTGTTTGAGGTACATTGAAACTTTTGTCATATTTTGATCTTACGGAAAGTCTGTATTATGGATGTACATGCAATATTTAGACTTTTTCAATTATCTTTTGAATTTCAGGTGGTAATTAGCAGCCAGCAAACTTATGAATTGATGCACTGTGTAGAAGAATTGACTAAAGAAGCTAGCCTTGTAGGAGATGAAAACCAAAAGGTAACTTGAAAATACTATTTATAAACTGTCTTGTATTTTACCATTCATAATTTTCTGTTGCAAAATTTTCTTTAAAAATATCACAAACATGTTTCGTGTTTTTTGGCATATACTTTTTTAGCATGGAATGTGTTTTGCTATTTTTTCTTTTCATATTACTTCTTAATATTTTCAGAAAATACATGAGAGTATTAGTGCTTTTGTTAGCAATTTAATGTAAAATATTTTCCAATAGAATATTCTTTTTTATATTGTTGAGATTCTTGGAAACTTGATCTGGTTTTATAAAAACTTTTATCAATTGCTGTATTATCAAAGAACACACAGATTACCTTGAAAGTAGAAAGAAAAAAAAACGGTTTTCAGCATAGATAGTACTCAAATAAAATCTCTTGGTCTGTAATGTTGACTAATTCTTTTTTCTCTTCCAGAAAATGCTGGAAGTTGAGAAGACCAAGCTCAGTAATATTTGTTTAGCTTTGACACGTAACTTGGATCGTGCCATTATTGTTGAGGGAAGTGTCAAACCATTCTGAATGCTCTTCACCAATTTCATGCATCTTTTATATTTGTTCATCGCTGCCAACTCGGACAACACTGACTATTTTGTTATTCACAAAATGCTGCTGATATTCACTCATCTTTGTAATTTTTTCCATTGGAAAACTTATCTGCAATTTTTACTTTTTTGTTTAATGTTAATGTACACTCTAATTTCTTAAATAAAATCTCTGTGATTTTGTGAGTTTTTTTCTTTTTATAGAATTTACTTTTGTGCATTGTTTATGAAAAATTATTTCCTATTAGAAGTAACTCCGATTCTCTGCATAGATTATGCACACCTGAAATAGATGTCATCTGAGTAACAAATATAGTGCAATATATATATATATATATATATATATATATATATATATATATATCAAGTATGTAAGTAAATAAAATTGGGCTGCACCAAAATCTTATGTATGAATAAGTCTAATGGCTGATAAATCAGACGTTCATATCTCATTTTATAGGAATTGGAAATCATGTTGATATAAAAAAAAAGTGTTATTTCATTTATTATGGGAGATAGTAGACAAAAATATTGTTTTCAAATGGATAATAAGAAAAAAATCAATGTCTATTAGATAAATCTTACATGTGTACATTGAAAGAAACTAATTATTTTTAAACACTTTTGATGATAAAAAATTTAACACAAACCATCACAGATGAATTAAAAATCCCACCAACTCTATATGGATGAATTAATTTGTTAGCACTAATTTTAAATGATCTCATTTACTTATGTCAATGATTAAACAAATTTTGAGGATTAATTTATTTTGAATAAATTTCTGCTTTACAGGAAAAGTAATTAACATTTTTACATAAAAAAATAATCAGAAAACATACAAGTATTTTAACTTTTATTATGCTAGGTAAAGTCACTCATTTACAGTATAATTTTTAAATAAAATCTTTTATCATATAAACCAAAAACTAAAATATAATTTTGGTGGCTGATTCTCTAATTTGATTCATTTTGTGGTACAATAAAAATCCCGCCTACTGATATGAAATAACTGTATAACCTTTGTCTCTAACCGGGTAACTATAGTAATATGTTTAAAAAATCACCTTTCTGCTAGATTACTCTTAGAGAAATGATTACAAGCAACTTAGAGATGTTCTAATTACAAATGATGAATATAGCAATACAACAAAGCTATTTGAGGAGCTTGTTGACATTGGCTTTAAGGACTTAAATAATTTACAAGTTGCAGCTGTTTTAACTTCTAATTTTCTTTCTACGGTTAATTTTTGGTAGCCAAATAATTTCATTACTTAAAATATAGTAGAAAGATGAAAGCATGTATGTACCACTGATACTGTGTATGTTTAAATAAAAAAACAATAGAAACATTACTGCCTCAGACAAATGTGGGATTGTTATGAATAAGAATACTTACAAAAGACTTGTACCAATGTTAATGAAAAAATGTAAAAGGCATACAAAGTCAGGTTTTTACAGTGCTAAATGTAAATCATTCACTTGTTGTTCATAATGGTTGGTCAATTCTTGGGCACTAAGTGGTGTACAATGAATAATTCTGATTTGATGTTGCCTTTGGCCAAATCCTTGCTTTTTAATCTGGCAAGAGTAAAAAATAAATCAAGGATTAAATTAATGATTTTTTTTCAGCTTAACTGTGTACTATTCCACTTACAAAGATTAGTGATTTAATACTAAGAGGAATTAATAAGTTTTATTTCCTTTAGTATTAAACCAACAAATTTTTGGCACCTTTCCCTGTTAAAAAAAAAATGAACATTTTCTTAATTTGCACTTGTATTTAATATTGGAAATTTAATAGACTAGACTAATAAAAATATCTTCAAAGATTTGATTGGGTTTAAATGTTGACATGTCTGTATTTTCAGAAAGGGAACAGATATCATACATTAATCCCAGTTAAAAAAGAAAATGAGGAAGAGAAAATTGTTTTGTGCTAACAATTTTTTATGTTGTGTATGCAAATAATAATAATATTACCTGTGAATAGTTCATTTAAATTCATCTTTTTCTTTATTTTGGACAATGCCAAGTCATGCAATAAGACTTCAGAAAATCATTCTGTCAATCATTAAAAGAGAATACTAATTCACAAATGACTACAGAGATCATCATATCTATATGATAGCATTAGATTTTGTAATTAGGAACAAAAAGCATGTAAAATTTGTTTTGTTTTTTTTCTTTTACCTAATTTTATTTACATGCTTTAAAATATCTAATATTTTTAATTAAATGTTATGAGAGTTAAAATAATTTTTTAATGTCATTGAAGTTAAATACTAAATAAATTGGCATACTTTGAAATTTTAGGAGTAAGCTATAATATAATATTCATTATTAGTATAATTTTTCTTATTGGAGTCATGAATTTAGGGGTTTTATTTGCATGATAGTAAATAAAGTTATCAGGTATAGTTTTCCATGCCAGTCAAAGACACCTAAACTGTAAGATACAAATGAGTATTCTAAAAGTACAAATTGACTTGGCTCTAAGTAATAGAAGTGGCATTTGTCCTTAGAAATAAGCTACAAGTATGACGTTTATTTGTAACCAAATGTCGTAACCAATAAGGTTGTTGTACAGGGTGTCCCCAAAACTCACATAGGTATTTAGAAAAGTCAATTTTATTTTTTTTTACATCTTATTTGTTTTTCACAACTTTGATTAATATAGGAAAATTCAAAACTAAACAAAAAACCAAAATCCTGAAATTTTATGTTGGATTTAACCAAACATTTTGTTACTAGATAAATTTTAAAAATTCCAAAATTTTGCAGCCACCTCATTCTGCTCTGAACCACCTAATTATTTTATTTGAAGATATCTTAAGGAATGTGTAATAAACTGGAAACAATTCAACAACTCAAGGATAACATCTGTACAAAAATGCAATGACTGGAGACAGTTATTTACTTGCTGTTATAGAGAATTTTACTGAATAAAGAGCCCGTCTGTATAAAGTCAAAAATGGAGGATATTTACGTAATATAATTTTTCATAAATAAATGGGAATATATTTCTAGTATTTGAATTTTCTTTCTGAATAATAAAAATGTTGAAATTACTAGATTTTTAAATTCCTAGGTAACTTCTGGAACATCCTGTTTTGAGTTTTATAGGTTTTCTAATATTAGTGCATCACAGATTGTTTCTGGTTATGAAAGTTTAATAGAGATTTTTCAGTAACTTTTGTGTGAATCTTGTTCAAATTCCTATTGTAGTTAATTTATTTTTTGTTTGTCTAATTTCAACATTTTTATTTCTTGTCTTTTTTTTTAAATGTAATTCACAAATACAGTTTTGTTAAAATGTTTAAATCTATTTCAGCAATAAAAAAAGGTTTTATGATATTTCTTACCTTGAAAAAAATTTTGAATTTTTCAAACAAAACTTCCCATTTTAATTGCGTCTTTCTACTGATGCTCAAAGATGGAAACTGTTCTGGCTAGAAAAATAGGGTAATAACTTTTGTTAAATTACAATTTTAATTAAAGATATTTTCAAAACATTTTTATATATTTCAATTTCATTGTGGATTTAAGTCAGCAGCTTTATTAAGAGACCAGCAACTAAAACCTTATTTATCTAACAAACAATAATTAGAAATTAAACTGAATTTGACAACCCTAATTTGTAATATTAGTTATTTTAATAACAGTGATATTTGTTTGCTAGATCAACAGGTTAACAATGAAAAAAAGAAGTTTGAACTGTTTGATATTCACTTGGTTGATTTTACCAGCAAAATAGGGTTGATAAATTCAGTTAAAAATGATAATTACTAATTACTGTTTACTGTGGTAATAAGTTGGTTTTGTTTTTATTTCTTGAATGTTTAAAACAACATTGAGATATTGATATTTGTGACGTTACTATATTTAAAATATTTTTAGTGAACAGTAATTTGTATTTAAGTATGCAAATCAATTCACTTTATGAATTAAGGTCCTTACAGGTACAGAATTAGAGAGAAGCTTTTAAAATGCTTATTTTGCAAAGTGCCATAATAACAATGAGATACACAGAAAGTAAAGTTCGTTGAAATGGACTCTGCTAGATGATTTCTATGACATAATAGGTAAAGAGGTAGTGTAGCTGTGACAGAATATTTGTTAGTGCCAGAAAGATAAAGTACTCTATCTCTGAGGCATCAACTAAACTAAGTTATTTCTCAGGAAACCATAGCACAGGTATACTAGCAATATCTCATCTTTTATAATCACGATATTTTGACTGTTACACCCTCTGGTTTTCATGTGCTTGTTGTTCCAAGTAAACTTAAGGGAATTTCAAATTGAACCCTTTACTTAATCTATGGTGGTAGATTATTATTTTTCTATTGTTCATTTGGATATCACATATTTAGTACTACACAGTTACTGCTCACCTTGTTTCTACTGAGTCAGTACTAAATAGTAATTGCGAGTTTAATCCCAGGGTCGGTTAATATAGACTTAGGCTCAGTAAAAACAGAGTGAGTAATAAGTGAGCCATACTGAAGAAAGACAAGATATCCCTAAAATTAGACAGCAGAACAAGAACAAATCTACCCTATTCAGTTTGAAATTCCCTGAAGGTTACCCACATCACCAGACACCTGAAGAAGGCTGGAAGGCACAACAATGAAAACATTTTGATGATAACAACAAAGACAAGAACATTAGTCCAAATGTAAATAAGATATCAGCCATATGTGAAAGATGAAGGTGATATAAAAATGGGACTGCTAACAAATGACAATAGTAGATAAGCAGCCAATGACGATGAATACTTCATCAAAATTACTTCCAAATCCAACACTGGGAGTGTTTAATCCATCTGTCACTACATACTATACAACTTTTCATGGAATTTCACTGTTAACCAACAATAGTATTATTATTAAGACTATGGCATCAGATAGTGATTCAAATGGGTCAGAGAATATTGCCATTGGACTGGAATATAAGTACCATGTTGTCTCATGAGACACATTGATATTTCCCAGTGGCAGAGATCATATGAAGCTTGTTAGCATTGTGTTGTGCAAGCTTCTAGAATGTTGTTTCACTGAAGTCCTCTGAAATTTTCTAATGAAACTAGTATAATATATTGACAGATCTTGTTATGACATATTACCCTCCTTTATGCTTGTGCTGTTGCTTCACAGTGACAGTGTTTCAGAAAGATCATTAAATGTGAGTAAGATAAAACTCCTTCCACAAATACTAACTGACCCTTTCCATTAAGCATGTTACAGATTTTGCTAAGTATCCAACAATCACAACTCATTTATAGATAATACTGAATTGTACCTGGATAGATATGTCCATACAAATCCATCATACTTGATAGACTTCTTGCTACATTAAGTAGACATCGTGAAAGGAGAAACTACCAGGTGCAGTGTAAATATTTACCTATTATTTAAACATAAACTGGAATATATCTATTCATAAAAATAGTTTCAGATTTTGCATAAGACTTCCTAACATTTTGTTTTATTGTTTAATTAAGGTTTAATATGGCAACTCAAACAAAATGCCATCAAAGATTTGTATTGAAAATTTGACAATTTAAAGAATTGTGAGGTAATAAAACAGTTGAATGTTTGCAGAAAAACGATTTTTAATGTTGGAGGGTGTGTCAGATTTGAAAGAAGCTCTAATGACAATATAGTACAATTTGAATGTGGAGGTGGTGAAAAAGTTATGCATTTCAATTGAGAAGAGATTAAGGAGTATGGTAAAAGCATTTTGATTTGTAAATGTATGAATAGAATAAGTAAAGAACAGCTAGGAAAAAAGTGTCTTTAATCTAATGTTTTATTTTGATAAGCTTCTTCAGAGATTTTTTTAAGATGAATGATTTAAAATTTTTGTTTAAATTTTTAAAAAAATCTAAAGATTAAAAATTATTTAAAATATTGCTAAGAAATATAACAATCAACCTTTAAACTTTCATTAACCAAAACTTAAACCTTTTTATTTTCTTATAAAATAAATAATGAGTAAATGTAAATGCTACACCCAGTACATGTTATAAACTGTCTTTAGATTTTTGCCACTTTAGTTTTTTTTTTATATGAAATGTGTAGTGTGGATTAACAATACTAAGCATTCAAGAAAATAAGTAGTATTCAGATAGAAAGTTATACTGACATTTGTATGGAGTAGATTTTCAGCAGTACTACTGTAAAGAAAGCAGCCTCTCAATGTATCAGTATAATCTGATACAGCAACCATAATGGAATATTCAGTCACTGGAGGTTTTAGGTTGAATTCTGAAGAACTTGTACAGTTTGTATTCACGCACATTGGGGAATTGTCATTCAGAGGAGAAAAACAGTCTGCACTAGGAAGAACAAAAATCAAGTATATATTAAATGAAAATTCATCAATTAAAATGCATAATGGCCTAATTTTCAAAATTATTTGTTCTAAGAATTATTACTATAACACTATTTTTAGTGGGCACACATTTGAGTTGCCATCCTTATTTTTTATTTTATTAAACTGAAAAATTGAGAAGTCCTATTAAAGAAAAATTGCATCCCAACAGGAATTGAAACTGCATCCCTTTTTTTTTTTTCATCAGGAAAACCACTTTTTGAGCCAAAGTTTGCCTCTACCAGTTCAGCTATAGGGGCCAGCCAGACAGGGTAAGGTCTACATAGCGTATTTAACAAAAAAACATTTTCTCATTGCGACTTCTACAAATCTATATCTGCTCGATTCAGTTTTGTACCCAAAACATAAACGACAGTAATGGATCAAACCTGCATCCCATATTTTTTTATCAGGGAAACCATTTTTGAGCAAGATTTTTTTTCCTTAGTAGGACATCTCCTCAATTTAGTATGGTTTTTATTACTTTCAGTGTTCAATAAAATAAAAAAAAATATCAAGGACAGCACCTCAAACACATGTATTTGCTAAAAATAATGTTTATAGTAATAAGGAATTATATGAAATGAAAAAGAATTATAAAGGCATGCACTGCCCTCTTTGTTAAAAGTGATATTGGGCATAGTAGATACTTTGCTGAAAATGCCGCTTTTCTATCCTTTGTCTACTGAGTTAAGATAAGGCATATGAAAAATTCTAAGTGCAATAGTGTGAATTACAAAAACTGAACATTTTTCCAATTCACTGCAATCTTTAAGTTCATCTTTCCAAGTGTTGTACAAATCTCATTAGTATAAAAAGATGGTGCTTATATCTCAAAGAGAAAAAAGCACACAAGGAAATATCAAGTTAAATAACAATTATTATGGCTTATGTATCAGCCATCTTTATATAACTACCCATTGCATTGCTTCAAAACTTCATCATTCATGTGAGACGCCATCTTATTTTTCATGAATGATTCTTTCGACTTCATTATTTCACAGATATTTTTGTATGAGCACTAATTAAGCAACTATCAATAGGCCAGGTTCTATAACTGATATATAATTTCAGTACTAAGGAAGGCTCACTTTGATTTTCACCTTAGGGTTTTAGATTCAATTGTTATAAACTTTCCTGTCATCTCTCTATAAGCAAAAGGAATGGCTGTTAGGCTTTAGTATCAGTCAATTAAGTGCCATACGTGATACACACTTGACTGGGCAGAAAGTTTTTACACAGTAAGTTACTATTACTTTCTGCAGTAGACTGGTTGTCAACAAAGGCTATAAAGCCCAACCTGTCCTGCTATTTAACCCATACATGGAGGAAGAGGTAACAGATCAATACCATTACCAAGAGCATTTGCGCATAAGTAAATGCAGCGAATTCAACTGGAATTTGAACTCGGCTCTCTGATCTCTCATTCTGAGCTAATATCCACTGCATCACAATGAACATCCATAGGCTTAAGTATAATTAGCCTTTAATGTTTATTTGTTATATAACATCCTTTCTGAAGAAAATACTATTAAAGTTTTATTTAATTTATCTTTTATTGAGTTTTATTGATAAGTTTTGCTAAAGCATTAAGAATTATTTATACTATTTAAAATGTTAATATTTCAGGGAGTATTTGTTTAATTGGTTTGGTTTGGTTTGGTTTGTTTTGGTTTGTTTTGTTTTATGGCATATCAACACCTCAATGGGTTATTTAATGCTGATAAGATTTTTACAATAGATTCATATGAATAGAATATATATTCTTTGTAAGAAATAAGTTTGTAGATCAGCATTCTTTGATGTATTTTTGTAAAGTGTTTTTTTGTTGCGAGTCAAATGTATTGCTGGTATGTATTTTGTTTTCCAAAAACATATTGCTGGTAATAGTTTATTTTCTTTCAAAAATATATTGCTGGCAATACTTTTTTCCTTCAAAAATATATTCCTGCAATTTTTACTATCAAAGTCTATTTTTATACTTTCATAATGTTTTGACCCTAGTTTGGGGATAAATTATTTGCCTATAGCTGGGACCCTAACAGGTGTTGCTACCCCTCGTCAGTGTAGACCAGGGAACAACAGCAATAAAGAGGTGATTCCATGCTCCTCACAACCTCCCAATCAGAGGCTTCCTGTCGGATGCAGTTTATTATCATACTGAGGACCACATTTGTTTTAAAAGAGACAACTAAAGTAGCAATAGCTGAAAAGTTAGTCTTACACACAAAAGCAAGCCTTAAATTTTTTGTATTTCTAATAAGGGGATATCTATATATTGATGTCAACAAAACCAAATGTTGCATATCATAAAATTATAAACTTCATGACCTTAGTATTATAGTGTGTAACAAACCAATCAAATTATCTCAGTATGTTCTGTCATTATATAATAGTGATATAGAAATTGCAGATTGACACAAACGTTTCAATATTTAAAAACTTAAGTTTAAATTGTTAAAAAAATAGCAAGAATAAATAAAGACAATTCATTTCATAATTCTTAATTGTGTCTACTACTCTTAAAAATATGCCAGCTCTTGTAAATTCTCTAGTTGATTCCAAGAAACTTTGAATATTATGAGCCCAAATAGTGAAAATATTTAATTTGATGTGCATTGCGGTGCAGTGAATATAGGCTCAGAACAAGAAATCAGTGAGCTGAGTTCAAATTCCGGTTGAATTCCTTGTATTCATTTACGTGCAAATACCCTTGGGAAAGGCATTAATCCAACACTTCTCTCTCCAGCTATGGGATAAATGACAAGACAGACAAGGGTCACCAACGAAGAATAAAAATATAATCTTATATATACATGTTCCTCATTGTTTTCCAGCAGTAGTATATAACACAAGTAATATTAATAATAATAATAATAATAATAATAATAATAAAATTTAATTTTTGTTAATACTGTTTGGTTTATATTCTCACTAGCAGTATAGCCCGGCATTGCTCAGGTGTAATGAAAGCTTTAAAACTCAATCCATGGTCCTGGAGCTCAGACTCTTTGGATGTTGGCACGAAAGACTAAAAAACAATAGTTGTTTCCAGTTAAAGCTGAAAGAAAAATGAATGGATGTAAGTCAAATTTTGATTTCCTCGTATCGATATCAAATAAGTTTTTTTCATTGTAAACTGAATTTTGAAGGCTTTGAAATAAGTCCTTTGAGTAAATGGTATCATGGCTGAGACTAAGAACTACATTTATACCTACTTAGAACCAAACCCGAAGCAAAAACTAAAATAAAAAGGCTGAAAAAAATACAGACATACAGGCAGATAAACAGACACAGAGACAAACATCTTGCCTTTTATATACATATATATATATATTATCAATTTTCTGCACTATTGTAAGAACTGCAACCTTGAAACTTCTGAATATCATTTCTTATGTCTTTGTCTCTGAGTGTATTAAATTTTATTAAAATCGGACCACTCCTTCTATAACATGATTTTTTTCGATTATCAATTTTCGATATTTATCGGAGTACCTCGACACAAAACCTAGCTGAGAACGCTTGTAGATGCTTATAATACAACTGTGTAAATTTTCAAGAAAATCGGTTCGGCTGTTTCGGAGTCTATAGGTAACGGGGACACATACACACATACACACACACACACACACACACACACACACACACACACACACACACACAAAGTTCCATTTGTAAATAACTTTACAAGTTCAATGGCACTAATTTCCTTCACTTTTTAGTCTAACACAAAAGGAGAACCAACCAGTCAGTCATACTAAATGCAACAATCTGATGACCTGACCCAATTTCAAAATTTGGGGACTGTGACTCCACAAACCTACTGAATTCAATTTAACTCCTGACTATATACTAAACGACAATACTATTTGCAACTTCAGTACATCAAAGTCAATCTGACATGACTTTAAATATGAATATTGTGTCTTTTAAATCAAGAGAAATTTCACTTGACTTCTTTTTAAATGAGAAGAAAAAGCAACATACCAGCGTAATCTGATTAAATTCTTATGCTCACTGTCAATATCAAACCAGCTTATGAAACCATAAACTACACCATATTGCACAGTTGTAGTCATCGATGACATTGCTTCTTTAAGTTGCTTCACTGTGAAGATATCAGTGATCTCTGAAACTAAAACCAGAAAACAATACAAAAATGTTTGACAACCATTTTTTTTAATTTATTGGTAAGGAGTTTAAAATAGGAAAATAAGTTTTAAGAGAATGCATTTTCTACAAAGTTTTTTCATTAAATCATGTGCTGCAATTAAATTAAGATCAAAGTTAAATCTAGGTGAATATGTATTGCATGAGGCTGAAAATCTACAAAGAAAATTGCACAATTCAAAACATTGTGATAAATGAAAAATAAGTATTGTAGTTGTTCAAGCTTCCAAAATTGTATCTGAATTACACAAAAAAATAAAGACTTACTGTTTGGATCAACTTCATTATTTTCAATAGGTAAACCATTTTCATCTTGCCCAAGTTGAGCAAAATTGTAAATATGTTGAGCTTCCATAATATCTTGAAGAAATTGACAAATAATTTAGAGTTGGTTAATGCACTGCAAATGTAATTCCTATATTTTTGTCTCTACTCACATAATTCAGTTTTTATCCTATTTTTTTCTTTTTTGCTGATGAATCAAAGAAATCTCTAATTGCAAAGATACTTTTATGACACCAAGGCATCTAAAGTGAAATGTGAGCTGTTATTTTTATCAAGCATTAATCCAGGTAGCATGAGAAAAACAAAGCTATTGATAGTGTCATATTTTTATGAATATTACATTCTTTAACAAGCTCTTTAATCTTAGTATTTTTATTTGGTTTTTAAATGTGCAATTAAAAAAGTTTTGTGTCAAAATGATTTTATTTAAGCTAATCTGAATGTTAGTTACTAGTGAGAGAACTTTCTTTGAAGATTAATAAAATAAATTTCATAATTCTAACATCCTACACAATAGAATCACCCAATAATAGAACTATATATATGTTCCAAGCATTTGATTCAACATAGAACTATAACATAAAAAGATTGAGGTACCATCTACAATATTATATCTAAATATATTAATCTAGATTATTGCTTCTGTATTTATCAATCAATAAATGTGAACACAATTCATATAAAAAATATTTACACTTATTTTAAATATGAATAAATTATTGAAAGATGCAAGTTTAAATAAAATAAAAAATTAAAATAAAACAATAAATAAATTGTTATATAACAGCTATATATATATATATATATATATATGGAACAACTCCTATCTTTATTTTCAATATATATATATATATATATATATATATATATATATATATACAGAAATTAACGAAGATTAACAAAACTTGGTTATAAACAACCGACAATTTGAAATGATTTGTTTGAAATCAAAAATAATGTTCAAACAAATCATTTCAATATATATATATATATATATATATATATATATATATATATATATATATATATATATCGCTCATTCATTAATGAATTATAGCACTCTAACTTCTGGCGTATGATACATGATACACTAAAAGTGTGCCTCTTTCTAATGAGTGTGCATAACTCATAGGTAGAATCGCTGACTGACACCAATCTGGTTGGGTTTCAATTCTGGATGAAAGTAATCGGATGTCTAACCATACTGATACGCTGTGATACAGCGAAACAGATCTGTCTGCAAATGACTATATATATATATACTAGATTTATGTTCCCAGGTAGATATTTAAAGACCAAATGTGCTGATAACATTATATATTAAAAAATGAATGTTCATCATCTCAAATTGAATCATCTACCAATTTCAGTTATATTTAGGTGGGAATGCTAAAATTTTTTAGCCCAATTCACATATTATGAAATTTATATTTGAAAAGATTAAAATGTTTGACAATAATAAAAGTTAATTCTGTTTTTAAGACTTGTGAGCTATGTAAATAAAGAAATACAAACACAATACCAGGATTTACTGTAATGACTGTTCTTGATGTGGCAGTAGATACCATATTATTTCGGAATTCATCAAAAGTAATCCTCACATCATTGATAAATAGCACTAGCCAACAAAAAGAGAAAAAGGAACATATAATTTTGTTGGCAAATCATTAGGAAAATGCTTTAGCCAATGAATTCTGACTTAGCATGGAAAATAATTATCTACATATATTCTTTAAACTCAATTAAATGAAAAATTACTTATAAAATGATTCTCTGATGTATTTATTCTTTAATTGTAAATGTGAAACATTAAAATAAACAAAAATGTATCTTTAAACTGGAGGACTTTTCAGTGATAATTTTCTGAATCTTGTATGATTTTGCATCACATATATCAAATACTTTTACTATTTTGTTAGAGCCAAGACTTGGAAAGTAACTAATTTATGGTTTTATCTCAGTTACCATAATTTTGAGTTTTGATGTTAGAAATGAAAAATGAATGAAAAATGACCCTATAGTGATGATAAATCCACTGTACCTAAGAAATATAATAAAAGAGTTTTGTTGGCCTGCAATAAAATATTAATGTATTTTTAACACAAGGTCTAACACATTTATGCATGAATCAAACAGGAATAATTCAACAAATATGTTATCAACAAAATGGTTTATTAACTGTTGCAGAAAACAATCATCATCACCAATCCCAAGATCAGGTGGGGTCATAGGGTTGCTGTAAACCTGACCAGCTCCCTCCATAAGTTTTGGTTGAGTGTCAATGTCTGAGTCTCTGTGAAGGATCTTCCAGCTCCTTCAGTAATGATGCCAGATCATTTTTCCCTTTTCTTCCTTATAGAGTTTCAG
This sequence comes from Ascarosepion bandense, assembly GCA_037127315.1. Taxonomy (NCBI): domain Eukaryota; kingdom Metazoa; phylum Mollusca; class Cephalopoda; order Sepiida; family Sepiidae; genus Ascarosepion; species Ascarosepion bandense. Next base: position 2,273,319 of record JBBBDQ010002252.1, on the reverse strand, counting down.
TGGGTCTCTTTCTTGTCTGATGATGTCTTGCACTGTGTGATCCATGTAGGAGATGCCTAATATGGTTATGTAGCATCTCATTTCTCATAGTTGGCTGCTGCTAATGTCCAAGATACACAGATATTTAGAAAAATTTAGAAGGCCATTGTAGACAGCTGTCTGATCATAAAACAATAAAACAGACCAATATATAGAGGGAGGAGGAGGAGGAGGTAATTCCTATCAAACTAATTTCTTAATATTTAATTAATATCAAACATCACTCTGACTTTACAAAATAAAATTACATTTTGTTCCATTATTTGATCTACACAGCCTATCAAATATGTAGACTTTTGATTTTTTTTACCTAACGTTTCAAATGTCTGTCCAAGTTTGATCACCTGTCTTTAGTCTTACTAGTTCACCAATTTTTAATTGAATTACATTCTTTTTATTATAGCATTTTCTAGTTGTTACCTTATAATATTTATTTCTCTCTTACATATTTTAAATTAGGTAACTTTGGTACTAATTTCTTCTATTGACATGGTAATATAGTTTTTATTTTCGTTGGGTCATAGAACAAGTGCTTCAGTCAAAAGTGTTTTGTCTGTAACAGAGGTATTCTGTAGTGAGTGATCCCAAATCCAAGCCATATGCTTTTCTTTTCATAATCGCAACATAGGTTTAGATTATGATAGCAGGTCTGGTATGAATCTATCATATCCAATGCCATTTCAATTAATTTACTGAAGCCTCTAATTTGCTAACAGCTTTTATTTTATCTTCACTTAGCTGTATTCCTTTACTTGATGCAATAGATTCAGAATATTTTATTTAAAATTTTCTATATTCACATTTTTAAACATTTAATTTTATTTCAGCATTTGTCAGGCTGTTTAATGTTTCTTTTAGTTCTATATCAACTTTCAGGCATGTTCTCATGTATTTATCATCAATCATAACTTTTATTCTGTTCATGTTTTCAAATTCAGGCATTCTTCTTTAGAATATGACTGGCACAATTTCATCATCTTGCTGAATGGGAGCTTTTGAAAATAATATCACTTAAAAGGTGTTATGAATGCTGTCAGTAAATGACTGGTTCCATCCATAGGTAACTGATGAAATCTGCTGGCTGAATCTAACTTAAAAAACGTCACAGATCCTCATTATTCTGGAGACATGTCTTCTAATGTAGGTAAAATGTAATGCTCCTTCTTAATCACTGCATTTAATTTTTTAAAGTCAACACAACCTGGTGACCCTATTCTGTTTACTACTGGTGCACTAGCTGGTCGGTGTTCTTACTTTCTGTATGATGCTTTCTTTTTCTAAACATTTGAACTTAGGAAGAAGTGAAAAGGGAATTTGTCTCAGCATTGGCATACAGAGTAGGATGATGCCATCTTTAAGCATAACCTTGACTGGGTCACATGTCATTTTCTTTTTCACATGTTTTACTTTGCCCACAATTGTTACTATTCTCATCTTATAAGCTGTATATCAGTCAGTTAAGTGCTATACGTAATACAAAAGAGACATTACTGACTGGCAAGAAGATTTTCTTGCACTAGGTTGCCATTGCTTCCTGCAGTAGACTGGTTGCCAACCAAAACTACAAAACCCAACCTGTCCTGCTATTTAATCTGTAGCTGGAGGGAGAAGAGACAGATTAATACTTTTTACAAGGTTATTTGCATGTAAGTAAATACAATGAATTCAAACTGGAATTTGAACTTGGCTCTCTGAGTTCTCATTCTGAGTCGATATCTATTGCACCACAATGCACATCCTAAGCTGTATGTATCATGTGATAATAAATTTTCTGAGTACTTATCCTTTATAATACTAATCTAAATTTTGTATATTTTATGGTGGGATTCAGCTGTTGTGGTAAAACTTCCTTTACAATTTAATATTGATCCTGGGTTTTGGAAAATACATTTTGCTGGTAAAATATTTAGTTTCATAGACTCATATATGCATTTGAGGATAAAACGTTACAAAGTAACATGCTATGAATTAATTTACTCCTGGTTTGTTTCATACACCAAAACTGTGCTCCATCATTACAGGTACTGAGTTTCTTTATTGTATGTAACTTTGTTTGGCAATAAATTGTGAAATGCATTGTTTTTGTTTTACACTTATTACAGTTTCCATTTTGTCAAGTATGACTCTGTACTGTACCTTAACTTGCAACTTGAACATGGTGATGTATTTCTATTCCTTTGCTGATATCTTTCCTTTCATGTTGATAATTTTTATTTTTATTCTCTTTTACAGCCTCAACATTCATGGCTGTTCATGTATGTTCAAATTTACTTAAATATTTCAGTCATTTCTAATTCTTTCTGAAGAGTAAAGTCTGGCATTCACTGAAGTTTTTCTGAGAGTTCTTTACTAATTAATTCAAGTAAGAGTTTTTCCTGAAATTCTACTTTATTTGTAAATGAACAATGTTTTGCTAATTTGTATAAGATCTGATGTACATTTCACTTGATTTATCTGTTCTGATTATACTTTTGGGAGTAAAATTTATTTTAACTACATTGAAATTTCTCTCTTCACTTTTAAAAAAAGGAAAAGCTGAATATTTTTTTGATTCCCTTTCCATCATGCATAACAGTGTATTTAAACTGTCTTTCACTGGAATCTTTTAGTCTTGGCACTACTCAGTACTGTAAAAAATGTTGTTTCCATGTTGGCTATGTTTATGACCCATGGTGTCAAAACTTTCAGGTGGCTTCTATGAAGACATTTTTTTTTGCTTTTAACTATATTTTCTTATTTCTTTCAGACTCTTTTTGAATTAATTAATATTTAATTTTGCTTCTGTTACCATGTTTTATTGTATGGATCAGCAATGAGTATCAATGTACAAGCTATTCACTCAGGGACCGAACAGAAAGACCCAACAAACATGATGTTAACAAGTAGATGGTTTTTTTTAACAGTTGCTGCAAAAAGCAATCAAACAGGTTAATGCATAGATGTGCATTGTGGTGCAATGGATATTGGCTTGGAATGAGAAATTGGAGAGCCAATTTCGAATTCCAGTTGAATTCATTGCATTTACTTATGTGCAAACACCCTTGGGAAAGGTGTATTAATCTGTCTCTTCTCCCTTCAGCTATGTGTTAAATAGCAAGACAGATTGGGCCCTGGTTGGCAACCCGTCTACTGCAGAATGTAATGGCAGCCTACTGTGGGAAAATCTTCTGTGCAGTCAGTCATGTCTCTTTTGAGACATGATTGCCCAAAGGTGTATCAAGCATATGGCACTTAACTGATTTGTATAGATGAGGAAAGTTAACCCTATGTAGCTAATTTCATAACATTTAATTAATATTAGACAAAGTACTTTAAGTAAAATAAAATACAAGATTAATATTCCTATTAATATTTGGAATAACTTTTTCCATTAATATCTCCCAGAACTAAATTCAGGTTTCAGCAGAACTATTTAGAATCTACAACACAAATTCTGAAATCAACAAAAAGAAAATGAAAGAAAACAAAAAAAAATGAAGTAAAAAGATTGGGTGTTACCAGTTTGGCATGGTATCCATGTTAATGCCTCATTAATTATTTGTTCTTCCCAGCTGAAATATAAATAACTTGTCACAGGTGAAAATGACAGATGAATGAATGAATGAATGAATATAATGGCACAATAAAAAAAAAATTTACTTTCGAAAGACACATTTAAGGCATAAATCTTGTTCATTTAGAGATCAATCCATTTGTTGCCAAATTCACACTTAACTCTTATTTTAAAGAAGCTATTGACTTGAGGATTTCTAAAAGTATTAAATCTGATTACTTTTTTGTTTCTTGAAATTGGCACCTTTACAGAACTGTTTATCAAAGCTTTACCACTTAGCTAGAGGAAAAGTATATTCAGATAATATGTAAAAAAGATTGAAACAATTTAACTATTTTAGATTAGTACTCTATTGCTTTTGTAAACAAAATTCTGGTGTTAAAATAACCCAAACAAGCACTTAATTGACCTTAGTGGCAAATCAAGCACTTATAAAATCTTTCAAATCCACGAGAGTATAGAGAACTTAAAATGAGAGCTAAACAATAAAATACTAAAAAAAGAAACAAACAAAATTTATTTAAGGTATTTAAGATTTTCACTTACAGAACCAAGGAAAATAATGGACAGGTGTCATCAAAAAGTTTTAATTCACATCGTTTCATTTGTTTTCCCGCTTTTGTAGTTATATCTTTAACTTGATTTACCTGAGTAAAAGGTAACATTTTTGGTATAAAACATTTAACTGATAATTTAACACAAAACATCAGTTGCACATTTGCTGTATTTCATAGTAAATATTTTACAAGATAATTTCAGCTACAAGATAATTTCTAAACAAAATTTATGTGTAATTCTAAATGTAAAATAACTTTTGAGTCATTTTAAATATGTTTCTTGGGTGTCATGATTTAAAGCATTATAGATTAATATTAATACATACTTTAATAAAACACACACATACAATGCAAGGGCAGTAGCTCTTATGCAAATAAACAAAAAATAGAAAAATGGTGAAAACATGCACACACATAACAAAATAAAAATATTAACACATATAAATTATATACACAGATATATATTAATAAAAATGAGTAAGAGTAAATTATTATGATGTCAAACTGCTTTGGCTGGTAAGAGTCTTTAGCTTTGGATAGTAACTTGTCTAAGAGAAGGAAATTTTTTAAATAAAAACCTCTACACCTAGTCTGTGTAGAATAGGGTAGGCTGAACTCTTTAACCTTGATAAGTAATCTTCCTAGAGACGGTTTCTTGAAAAAACACTGAGATTCTAGTTTCCTAAACTGGTTGGTGTTAGTAAGGGCATAAAGCTGTAAAACTAGCTCCAGTATTTCATAATGGTTCAATTATGTATGATAGGTAGACTATGTAAAACATGAACCCAGGTTATGAAAGACGATTTAAGGAAGTTGGGATTACAGCCAGGCCTTACACAAATTTGGGTGGCCTGGAAAAGAGCCATCAAGAAAACTCTGTCTAACTCATAGTAGCATGAAAATGAATGTTAAATGATGATGATGATTAATCATTATATATTATAAATGTATTTATCAATATTTTGATTGTTAAGGAGCAAATTTATTCAATTATTCAGTTTATTGTTATGTGCAAGAATTCATGATGATGATGAGAGAAGATATTATTGAAAATAGTATTAGAAATTTTGAGAATAAAAAAGAAACAAAAATATCAAGTTATTAAATTGAATAGAAAATCTTGAATATCAATCATACTATTCACCTCTAAATGTTTTAATAATCCCTGAAATCAAAATACATAACTGATCTGTGTTGAAAGTTAATAATTACAGCAGACTCTTTAACATATTGATAGTTGTCAACACACCATGACTGTCAAACACAATCCTCTTCAAACTTAAAACATACTGTGTACAAGTTTTTCCCTGTGGAACCCACAAGTCAACTCCAGCAACAGTCCTTTTAGTTCTCATCTGCCAAATCAAAACAAACTTTCGTTTCAACTTGGGCAGATGCTGAATGCAACCAAATGATTCTCGGGTATTTCAAGCAATCTGTCACACACCAAATGCTGTCCCTTCTTGCTATACTTCCCACTGATTTCCAAGGAGGGTGTGGTCATTTTTGTCTGTTGCTTCTTTGCTGTGCATGTGCTTCATCATTTTCATCTATCTTAACTGGTGCTGGAGAGTCATTGAATGTGCAGAAGCCTATCTAGAGTTCTTTGTTTCTCAAGGATGAATAATCTGCACAGCTTGTTGCAGACATCTGATCCCATGCCAGTCAAAGATCCTTAACATGATGTGCAATACCATCAACCAAGATGAACTGTGAACTGATAATCCCAATCACTTTTCCTGTCAAAAATTTGAAAGTAAAGCAGCTCTCACACATTTTCTATCTTGTATATTCACAGGATGCCTTTGGATTTTATTTTATGCTTTGCCAATCAATGTCTCTATAATCCACTGTTAAGTACAGGCAAAATCAGTAACTAGATGCAACACTGTCACTTTCCATTAAAAAACCAGCTTCATGCCCATCACTGCTGCATCAAGCTTGGCAAAGTTAATATATTGAACATTGCCTTCCAGTCTTAGCCGGCATACATCAATGACAATATCTTCATTTGCTGCAAGTGCTACTCCTGTAATCAAAGAACTTGCATCCATGCATACTCCCATGCAACAGTTTCACAAATTATGCACTTCAAGGTAACATTGCAAACCTCGTCATCTCATCTTTTGGTTGTCCATATTCATGTGTCACTTCAGAAATGCAGTTACAACTCTGAGCCATCAACAAACTGGAAAGTAACTCACAAGCTTCCTGCATAGTGAGGAAATACTTTCAGAAGTGATAGTAGATGGAATTTGTGGGACCTTACTTCTACTGGAGCATCTCATGATCCCCCATCAGACCTGCCAGCCCAATATTTTGTCTACAGCCTCCAGTCTTTTGGGGGTCTTTGCAAGTAAGTCCAAAATCTGCCAAGGATTTCTCAGCCATCCTGCAATTATACTTTTATTTTATTTGTATTAATGCAAACATTGTCAATGTATGACAAAGAAAACCTAATCTAGTTATTTTAGGATAACACTTGAGGCCAACGTTTTAATAAAGTGTTATCCTAAGATGACTAGATTATGAGAGGCACCACGCTGAGGCCAAAGCCCAGTTGTATAAGGCATTATCTTTGTTCATTCAGGAACATGGTCTGAAAAGGCCACAGGGACTTATGGATATGCACCTGAAGATAAACTTTTCTTAGATCTAACAAAGATGCATTATCAATTTTCTGTCACCATTCTTTCAGCTTGTATATACAGATATCATTGCATGCAACAAACATGTTGATGTGTTAAGCTCCCTGTAATCTAGCACCTTATTTCTGCTATCCTGGATTGCATTGATTAGCAGGATTAAAGCCCAGGGCAGCCCCAAATCCTCTTCTTAATATGGCAACAACCAACTATTGTCCAACCAGACTTGCAGTTCATGTTCATATTCCACCCATGCCAGCTTGAACACAGAGTACCCAGATATTTTGTTCTTCAGTATCTTTTGAGTTTGTTTGTCCACCCACATCCACACCACAGTCCATACTTTACTTGCACAATTTAACTCAGCATTAAGATTTTTTTTATGGTAATGTCAGCACACACAAATAATTTACTACCTCTGATGGTCTAATAGAGACTCCACCCAGCTCCTTAATTGTGTTCATGTTGATAAGCAAATATAAACCCCACCAGCATCTCTTGTCACCGAAACTTTGATTTTGACAGGACTATTACCACACAGCTGGATGTTGACAACCTCAACTCCACAGGAGGTATAGTCTTACCATCAATGGCCATTACACACACACAAACAGAGTCTTCTGTCCATGACCAGCATACATCCTTACTTGCAACTGAATAGAAACAACCTGAGTCAATGAGTGAGGTGCATGGTTTTCCATGAACTTGAACTTTAATTACAGGTAGTATTGGGTTTACATTCATTGCAGGGAAGAAGCTGCAACTAAGGTCTTTTCCCTCAAAATGTTTTCTGGTCATGTGTAAAATGACCTACAGTCTGGCAGTGTAATAGCACATGACCCTGTGTGGATCTTGTCTTTGCCTTTTGTCTTTGCCTTTTGTCTTTGCCTTTTGTCTTTGTCTTTTGTCTTTGCCTTTTGTCTTTGCCTTTTGTCTTTGCCTTTTGTCTTTTGTCTTTTGTCTTTGCCTTTTGTCTTTGTCTTTTGTCTTTGCCTTTTGTCTTTGCCTTTTGTCTTTGCCTTTTGTCTTTGTCTTTTGCATTCACTTTGTAATTACTCATTCAATCTTGTCAAATAATTTGTTGAAAATGAATACCACAGTCACTAACACACCAACAACTACTAAACACAATCCTCATCACACTTAAAACTGTGTACAAGTTTTCCACTGTGGAGGCCCCAAAATCAACCCAGCGACTATCCTTTCAGTTCTAATCTGCCAAATCAAAACAAACCCACATTTCGAGTTGGATGGCCTCTAAATGCTTCTCAGGTCAAAACACTGTTTCTCCTTGCTACATAATCCTCAATCAATATTCTAATAAATCTAACTTGTAGATGGAGCTAATAGTTTGTCCTTGAATATAAAAATCAACTGGACAGTAATGAATATATTTTAAGTCAAGTATTTTTCTTAGATTTTTGTTTAAGAAATCTTAAATGTTACTGTAGATACAGCCTACTATATTGACAAAAGAGCCACTAAGATAATGATTGAATGTTGGCATGAAAAATACACCATTTTAGTATTGATTGTCTCTCACATCAACCGAGAAGTCATTAGTGGGACATAAGCCCTGAAGAGACAGACAACCTACAAGATGTTCTATTAACAATTGTTGAGAGAAGATCTGAGCAATAAATCCCTGTCCAGTTCTTGATGTTATGAAGCCCTCTCTTGCATTGTTACCTGCATTGTCTCTGTTCTCCCTTGACTGTACCTGGCTAAAATGGATTTAGCCAGAGTGTCATACCTGATAATATTTCTGAACCAAACCAGTTTCCATTTCTTCATAGGCACCAGAAGTTGTTGCTGAAGATCTACCAGTTTCTTGGCCAGGCTCCTTATATATTTTTAAGTGTACACAAGTTTGTCAGAACTGATGACAATAGATGATATTTAAAAATTGGTTTGACAGAAACTGGCATGCATCAAATTCATTTCATATTTGCTTTTATTTATTAGCTTACAAATTTCTGTGAACTACTTAAAATGTAAAAAATAAGCAGACAAATCATAAACAAGATTAACAACTAGGTCCCACCATTTTACTGTGAAACCAATCAATTGTAAATGCAAATTCTACTCCATCAGCTTCTTTTCTTACACTTCCCACCTGTGGAATTCTCTTCTATTTACTTGCTTCCCTGACTGCTACAATCTCCAAGAATTTAAATGTAAAGTCAATAGTCACCTATCTCACTAACCTGCATTCTCTCTCTCATGCTCCTATCTCCATCCACTCTACTCTCATAAGTATTCCCATCCTTCTCTTACCCACTTCCTGACACCTCTATAACCTGTCACTCTTTCTCATAACTTTCCTCCTATGTAATCTCCTGTAAAACAGTGGTGGTAAAATGTCTTGCTTGAGGCAATATGATTATAAAAAACAAACAAACAGTTGTTTAGCTATCTCTGCACTATATCCTGATGCTTGATAATCTTTAGAAGTTTATTATCATATATCTTAGGTACATAAATTATAAAGAAGCCATTGTAATTAAAAATTATTAATCAGTCAAATACTTAATGTTAAAGTTTTACCTTTTTAATAGCTACTAATAAATTGACATGTTCTCCATGAAGAGCCTGCCCATTGATATTCACATCCTCCAAAGTGTAATAATCGCTGTGAGGTTTGATGGGCAGGTGACTGTAGGAAAGGTACTTGTCTCTGTTTGGTCCTGTATATAAGGCTATATTGGCAATCTCACTTATATTCAATGTAAATGGACTGAAAAAAAAAAAAAATGAATGAAAGAAGAGTATAACATGAATTTAACTTTTGGTACATCGACATCAGCACAAATATTATTTCCACTTTATAGCAATAAATAACTGGTGAAACATATTGTCATTTTACTACTGTTTAAAACTTTCTGAGTAAAACAAGGAAAATTCTTAGTCTACTGTATTATAACTATGAAAAGAAAAGATGACAGACAAGTGTGTAATTGGTCTGAGCCTTCTATTGACCTATTCTTCTACTTCCTTTTGGAAAAGTACATCTTATCTTGCAGGGTCTTCTTTCAGATAAGCATTATGGCTTTTGCTTTTGTAGGTCAACTACTGATGTATTAACAGTTATTTCGGAAAGAGTCTATTAAGCTTTAGATAAGAATAGTTAAGCTTGGGATATCTCAAAGTCATTTTGACAGGATTTGGAATATTGGTCTTCATCACAAGTTGAAAGGTTATGGTATTTCTAGATGAACTTTTGAACTGATTCACTCATTCTTATTGAATCATGTAATGAAAATTGCTTTGAATGTCGACTCTTCTACATGTTTTTTGCATTAATGCAGGCATCCTCCACAGTTCTATTCTTGGACCTACTGTTACGTTTTGCATATCAATCTGAGTAAGTAGTCATAGTACGGCTCTGTAAGTCCTCTACGATGATAGGCTATTTTCTCTCCTACCTCTCCAAGTCCTCTGTATATACTAGTATACTTCATTTGCATGTGGTACTACACCTCCCTGAATTGGAGAGGTTGTACACCCCTGTTTTTCTCTTACAAATCTAAATTATTTTTGTTTTGTACTCTCCTTCTTCTTGACTCTCATGTTTTCTCTTGGTCTCTCTTCATTTTCCTCCTCCTCTTTCTCCATCTCCTCATTCTCACTTTTTATTTACTGCTCTGTTCCACTTTTATAACTTTCTGCCTCTTCTTGACCTTCCATTTTCACATCCTCCAGATTGTCTCTGCTTCTGAACTGATCTGCATGTGCCAATATATTTTGTCCCTTCCTTTCCAATATAGCCATGTTGTGACCTTTTTGCATCAGGAAACTTTTCTTCTGAACTTGTCTCTTTATTCTTTCTGTACCACACCTTTTCTCTCATTGCAAAGGACATAGTTATGGTGGCTTTGGTTTGTCTTCTCATTAATGCCAACGAGCTCAGTTTCCTTCCTGCATGTAGAATAGATCTGTAACTGAGAAGCATTTTCAGTAAATACGCTTCTATGTTTTCTGTAAGTGGTGAGAATACTTTCACTCCAATTTTCACTGTTTGTACCATTCTTTCTGGAATGCTATTAGACTGTGGGTGATATGGTAATGCCTTGTATGGGATGCATCCAATTTGTTTTAACCATGCATATAAATTCTCTTTGCAAAATTCAAGTGCATTGTTGGTGACTAGTGTTTATCTTTCTTATTTATAAGTCTACCATTCATTCATATTGCTTCTACATATGATCTGATGCTCCTGCTATATATTTAGAGATTCTTGATACAATACAAAGAAGAGTCTGCAATGTTATTGGTCCTTACTTGGCATCTCGGCTTCAATCACTTACCCACTGTCATAATGCAGCATTCTGGTTCCTTTTCTATAAATATCTTTATGGTAATTGTTCTGATTACATTTCCGCTATGGTACCACGATTTTATGAATTCAAGCATCATACTAGATTGGTGGCAAGGTCTCATCATTTTACAGTTGAAATGATTAGATGAAACTAAATTTTTGGTTACCATTTCTTCTATCACACTTTTGTATCTCTCTTCTAGCTTTCAGTCAACTTTCATCATCAAATATTGAAATGCAATGTAAATCATTATCTATTATCTTCTTAATTCTTGTTCTTGTATTGTTCTCTCTCCTTAATAGTGTATTTGTTCTCATATTCTTTAACACTCTGCATTTTAGTGGCTTTATTCCCTTGCTTGGAATAAAATGATTAAAAAAAATTTCATAAATAGAAATATGACTAGATATATAGTCAGGACGTTGAAAATTTAGTCTGGTAAGTGTTTGCATATCTGTTTTTTCCGAAGGCTGTAGAACATGCTTACACACACACACACACACACACACACACACACACACACACACACACACACACACACACACACACACATAGGATCAAGATATAATGTAAATTATGATAAAATGAAAAAATGACAGATATCTTTCTGATTTAATTACTGAAATCATTGTTTTAAATTGAATCTTTTTTAATGCATTGCCATAAAGTGTATGAACAAATACCTTGGTGACCAGGGTCTGTATTTTTCATCAAATGAATTAGCTGCCATAACCATTGCATTACGTATTTCAACTGAAATTACAAAATAATGTATTTTATAAAATTATGTTACTGTTTGGTTTGTGGTTTTGTCATGCTAAAGCAAATTGACATAAAATTAAATTAACTTTTCCATGATATAAATCTCCAGTCTGAAGTTAAATAAACATATGACAATATACCAGTATAAAATTGATGAGATATTCAAGTAAAATTAACTTTGAAATACCATCTTAAGCTTTTATTTTTATTTCAATGAATCCTGTTTATTTATTTTTTCAAATAATATTGATGTTTATGTAGCTATTTTCATAGCCAACAATAGCTGTATAAACATTAAAATGCCTACAGAATATTTATAAACAAATAACATGCAATGAAGTGCTTACATTTTAAAATACACCAATTATCTGTACAATACAAAACCATAGAATACTGCCAAAATATTGCATGGATGTAGTAGTAGACACACCTGTGACTTTTTAGGGCCAATTAGGAATAATTAAATAATATAATTTTTGAGTTGTTTTCTTAGGAAAAAGATATAAAAATCATGAAGTCTGGCCCCCACAAAAAAGAAAACTCAGATGTCACCAAGATCCACTTTAGCTTTGATATTCAAGACCCCATTCATGTCTACATACAAAATTAGCACGCAGCTCAGCAGCACTGACCAACCTACAAAGACACCACCTCATACAATGGCACCACCATCTACAGTAAGAACTATCTATCTCCTTTATCCATTTTATTCTTATGCATACCAGTTCTTTCACACAAATACACATGTGACCATATTTAACTCTTCTCACATATCTATACAATACAGTTTATATTCTATCCAAGAACTCTATTAACAAAAAAAAATGACTTTTCTCTTTCAATATATTTGTTATAAATCTGAATGTCATATCTTCTTTGATTTACAGTTACTTACTGAAAACACTCAAAATCTACCTAGCACACATACAATTTTGGTTCCGAATGGGATTTCTACATTCTGTCTCAGAAACCCATTAAAACAGGTTCTGAGTTTCACTTGCTAAATACTGTTGTTTGATTGGTCCATAAATGGAAGTGTTATGTTCTTGCCTATGTCCACACAGTCGGATCAGAAACTAACATGATAAATTTCTTTTTTCCTCACACATATATGTGAAAATATTAATCAGTGAATGAGAACCCTGGAAATCATACCCAGAGACAAAATCTGAGAAATCTAAAAAGCCTATGTCAAATTTAATATCACTATATAAATCACAGAGAAAATTAAATTTGACAGAAGAGCTTGCAGGCTGCTATGCGGCTGGCTAGTCAGCAACACTGCTGCCTCACCTTCTCACCTACTGTCATGTCAAGTCCTTACCCCTCTTCCTCACTCATTGTCGGCAAGGAAGAAAGAAAGAACAACCCTTCAACACCATGATTACTACTACAGAAGCAAAGAGAAAACATCACAGAGCTACTGATTACCTACATCACTTATAGAGTGGCACATATTTGCTTACTTTCTTCCTCTCTCAACCTTCTGCCCCTTTCTCACTAAGGAAAATTGCCTGCAAAAACCACACATATCTCTGTGAATATTGCATGCAATTACCAAGACACTCAGCGTAAAACAAATTCATACACATATAGACACCAACCAGCTAAGAATTAAGGACAACCAATTCATAAACCATTCATCCATATTTATTTAATAAACGAGATAAATTTACATCTGCCTTTGTCATAATTCTTCTTGCAACCACATATGCATGTTTATAACAAATTCAACCACCTTCTTGTATTTTTGTTGTTATGTAAAATTAGTGTTATCTGTTAATACTATGTTGTTTTTTTTTCTTACTGGATTTTATTCTGTCAATGAAAACTGTGGGATTATTCTAAACAGACTAATTACAAGCAGTTCCACAACAATATTTTATGTTATTGTATCAAATCCCAACACTCTGAATTTTGGCATTTAACAAAAACCTGAAAAGAAGGATTCCTACAATATGTTAAATTAAAAAATGATAACTAGCATTTTAACAGGATAGTTGAGTCAATCACTTTTTGTTTCTTCAAATAATATTGAAACTATTAATACTAAACTATTAATATTAAACTGTGACTGAGAGATGTGAATGAGAGATATCATTTGGCAAGAGAAAGAGAAGATTTTGATATAACTGTTATGTCTGGTATCTCTTGCAGTTTCAGTACTCAATATGTGGTACATCATTACATGTGACATCACAGATCCTTAACAATTAGTGTCTTAGCACTTAAATACAACTTAGCTAATTTGCATAGGATACCACACCCTCCCTGGATTGAAGTAGCCGTATATCCTTGTTTTTTCTTTCGCTAGATATAACTACTCTTGATTCATATAGTTCTTTCTTTTGCTCCTCTCTTCCATTTTTTATTGGTGACCTTGGTTTTTCTTCATCCTCTTCTTTTTCAGTTTTTTCTTTGCCACTTATGTCTATTTCTTGTTCATCCTCATCACCGTAGCTTTCTCTCTCTTCTTGCTCTTGCATTTCTGCTCGTTGCTCTGCCTCCTCATTGTAGTTACCTTCTTCCTCCCAACTTTGATCTTCCATCTCCACATCATCCAACACAATCCTTTTTCTAAATTGATCTACATGAGCCAGAACATATTACTCCTTCTTCTTGGTCAAAGCTGTATTATTGCCTCTTTGCAAAAGGAAGTTCACTTCTTCGGGATTTGCATTTTTGTCTTTCTTGTACCATACTCTCTCCCTTGTGGCTAAAGACATAATAATGGGGGCTCTAATATATCTACAAATGAGTCCCAATGGGATCAACTTCCTCTCCACATGTGTTATCAAACAATAACTGAGGAGCATTTTTTGCTAGAAATGCCTCAATGTTTCCAGTGACAGGCAAGAATTACCTTCAATGTTATTTTAACTGCTTGTACCATTCACTCTGTGATTTCATTGGATTGAGTTTTATACAGCATGCAGCCTATCTGCCTCAACCATGTACACAAATTTTTGTCCCAAAATTCAGGAGCATTATCTGACACTATCATTTGCAGTACTCTGGCCAACCAGAGTAAGCATCCCCCATTATGAAAAATGATCCTATGCTACTGACGTGTGCATGGTCAATATATATTCTAAGCCATGGTTGTGCCTTTTTAGGCCATGAATGAAGCTCTTTTTGCCTGAATATTTTAATTTCATTGCATCTTGGATATTTATTAATAAATCTCAATATCCTATGCATAACCTAACCATAATGCTTGTAATTTTAATGTCACTGTGACTCCACAATGCGCGTCATCATGTAACTGACTCAATATATCTGTCTTTAATGTCTGCAGAGCTACTATCACCTCACCATTGCATATAATTCCATTTTCAGTTGCTAATTTATGTCGTATCTCTTTAAATGGCTGCTCTGCTATTGAACAATTGTTCCACTTATTTCATTCTTTTGATTATTTTGTTCAATACTGGATCTTGCTTGGTCTCATTTTTTAAAACTGTTGACCAGAAGTATGTCTGTCTCTACCCATTGAATTATTTTGTCTTTTTCAGTTCCATGTTCATCATCTGTTCCTTTTACAAACCGTAATCATGACAAAGCATCTACATGAGGGATGGTATTTCCCTTACATATACAATGTCAAAATCAAATGCCATGATTTTAGTGGCCCAGCATAAAATTCTCAACAACATAACCTTCAGCAACTCCTTCCTTGGGTTAAAAATAAACTCCAACGGCTTGTGGTCCAATTTTAGTAGAAATTTCTTACCTAGTAAAAAAATTTGTGCCCTCTCTATACTCCAAACAATTGCTAGGGCCTCTTTTTCAATGTTTGAATAATTTATCTCTGCCATTGTCAATCTCTTAGATAAGTAGATTATTGGATGACCTTCCTGTAATAGGATGGTAGCAATCGCTTTCTCACTTGCATCCCTGGTTAATGTTATCTCTTTCTTCGGATCAGATAACCTTGTTATAAGTTTCTTTTTCATAATTACTTTTAGAATCATAAAAGCATTATTTTTCTTTGTATTTATTCAAATTCTGTTTTTTTTTTTTACACAACTCTGACTATGGTTCAATTATTTCACTATATTTTGGGATGTAACAACTGTAAAAATTTATTAACCGTAAAAAGGATTCCAATTCCTTTTTATTGGTTGGAGTTGCTACCTCTATAATCTTTTTTGTCAGTCATTTGTCAGATGCTATATTGGTCTTTGACATTTGGTAGCCCAAATATACCAGGTTCTTGCAGTCAAAGTTACTTTTGTCTCTACTATTGGTTAATTCGGCCTTTTTCAATCACCATAATATTTGATCCACTTTTTATTTTAACTCTTGTTTGGTCTTTGTTATTACCTACTTTATCATCTTGATAAATAATCAGGTCAGTTACCTAGCCTAACATTATTCCTTCAATTGTCTTTTGAAATATATAACTAGAAGTTTCAATTCCAAATGATAAATGAGTTCACCATAACAAGCTTATAGGGGTGTTGATCATGGCGACTAGTTTAAATTTTTTGTTAATCTCAATTTGGTTGTAGGCAGATCTCAAGCCAGTTTTTGCAAAATATTCCATGTTTACCAGTTCATGGCTTGCAGTTTTGATGTTGGGTAATGGAAGTGAGTTTCATTTATGCTGTGGGTCATTAGGTTTTTCAGTTGTTTGTAATAGAATCAGCTTATTTTTAATTGACATGCCTTGAGTCCCTAGTTTCTCAAATTTGCAGTGGTTTGCCTGTCCCTTGAGTTTGTGTATGTACTGCATAATAGATTCTTCCAGCCACTGCTTGGCTTCTAGAAAATTTATCCTTTCAGTGATGACCAGACTTCTTTTTGGCCTAATGTTTTTTTTTATTAAACTGACAACTTCTTCAAAAGACATCTGTTCTAATTCTTGTGGGATGCCATTGTGGAGACTTTCTTTTACACCTTGCACCTCACAGAAGCCATAAACAAGTCCATTATTTGGTTCTATCCGCCTTTCATTCTTGAGTTTTTGAGATTATGCACTCTTGCTGTAGCCGCAATGGCTTTTATTCAAATCTCGACATATTCAGGATTGTCCATGGGACCCAGGCATCCTATCAGTGACACCATTTGTTATATCTGGTATATCTCACAGTTTCAGTACTCGATATGTGGTACGCCTGACATCATGGAGCCTCAGCAGTTAGCAACTTAGCATTTAAATACAATAAAAGATGGCTCAACCACAAGGGAAGTCTCCTCTACTGCAGGAGAAGCCTCTCGCACTAAGAAGGAAGTCTCCCCCACCAAAGTCTCCTCAACCAAAGACTCCTCCACCACCAAAGTCGCCTCCCAATTAAGATGTCCTACTGGGGAGGGGGAAATCCCCTAAAAAGCAGCTAGCCCAGGAAGAGTCACCCAACATTGAGGTTGACATGCCAGCACCCAGATCATCGTCGCTGAAAAGAAGCAGAGACGAGGACTAAGAGAGCAACAACCCGAGGGTGCTTCGTAAGAGCAGGAGTGCAGAAATGGCGATCAAAAGAGAAGTGTCTTCATTATCAGTCTTACTGGAGAAACCTATGAACTCTTATGCAGATAAGGTGAGAAGCCTTTCATTTTCACCCCCCAAAATTCCACAATTTTCTACCTTCCAACTGACCCCTCTTACAAAAATCAAACCTCCTACCCCTGCTCCTTCTTCCACTCCTGCCCACCCCAAGAAAAAAGGTTGTCAGGGCAAAGCACAAGTGCACATAGAGAAGGGAGAACTTGCCAAAGTTGCAAAGTGGGGACCAGCCTGAGCTTTTGTTCCCTCTCCAAGCTGGCCTTGTGCCGCAGCAGTTTGATTCATTGTTAGTGTTCCAATTTTAGTTAGTGAGTACCACCTTCTACCCACCCACTTTTTGGCCTTGCACTACAACTAAATGTAAAATTTAATAAATAAATAGCACTTAAATACAACTCAGCTAATTTGCATCAGATACCACAATAACAACAAGATTTTATTTAAAACTTGAGAAAGAGAAGACCAAAAATGAAGAAAGATTTACTTTAAACTTTTAAAATATTTAATAGAGAAATGTAAATGAACAGATATAAATGATGCCATTATTTTCTAACAAATACTGTGTGAGTTAGAATATCATTGATTTGTTGCCAAGCTGAAGCAATAATATCTTATTTTGTATTGTTACGAGGACGCATTTATATATAAAAATAATATTAATAATGTCTAAAAAGTTGTAGTAAGGAATTCTATTGAGTCCTACTTGTTATTACAAAAAAGTTTTAATTCATGAAGTAGTCATAAAAATAGAGAAATTAGGAGTAGAACGTTTTGAAAGATTGTAGAAAATTCCAGTAGATTCAAGAGAATTCGAAATGTTCTAGAAATATGCAAATTAGGTGTTAGCCCCTATAAAAATAGGTTTTGGGAAGAGAGTAGTTAGTTGTTATCAGGATTTGCTGACCTTATCAACTCTGGCTTTGATTCAAGGATTTATATCCAGCCAAAAGAATCTCTAAGTAAAGTCACTGACCAACTAAAATTTGAAAGAGTTGTTACCAGGATTTGCTGACATTATCAATTCTGGCTTTGATTCAAGGATTTATATCCAGCCAAAAGAATCTCTAAGAAGTTGCTGACCTACTAAAACCTGAAAGAGAACCTCAGGAACTATATGGGTAAATACATATTTTTGACTCTTTCATTGACCATACTTAAAATCATTCTTTATATACACATTTGAGGATTTTCAAAAAGTATAGCACTAAACTTCTTTGCTATCTTAACTGGGTAAAGTTACTTGATACCTTACCTTCCCCTTCTCTCCTTGTAACATTCGTCAGTAGTAAACTCTATGTTTCTTGTTTTGAATGCAACAAAAATTGTATATTTGTAAATATTTCATTTGGTGTGTTTTGTAAATTAAATATTTGTTTGTGATTTATCTCTGAGTTTTGGTCAATCATTTTTTTTTCTTTTGTTACACTTAACACGTAACAGTATCTATATTCATTTATCAGAGTTTACAAGCATATTTAAAAAAATATTTTGTACTAATAGTATTTTTCTATGTATCATGAACCTTCAGGATGTGAGTGATCATGGTGCTCCACAACTTTCTATCCTTTGTAACTCTTAGTAATACTTGCCTTTTCACTATTCCCAACTCCCTCTTCTGCCACTTATTTACACAAGCTTGTTAGGTTATTTGCTATTTCCTTCTACCCTTGTTGCCTCCAGTATATCCTGTGAGTGCCAAATTCTTTAGGCCTTCTTTCTTCAGTAGTAGTCCTAGAAACTTTAACAGTCTCTTTATAAGTCTAGATGTAGTAGTAGTAGTAGTAGTAGTAGTATCCAATTTATAATTAAAAAAATAATAGATGCAAAGAAATAATTAGCAACATTCATAATAATAAAGCATAGTAATAATAGTAACAAGTATCATTGTTATCATCATAATCATTTTTCTCCTTCCTGACTCTAAGAAAAAGATATTAGTACCTCGATACTTTTACTCATTGTTTCCATGCTATACTAGCAAATAATATAATAAATCAAGTATAAATCCTTTGTAGAAAGTTTATTAAAAAGATTTTTTTGCAAAATAGATCAATGTTATCATTTTATCCTAGTTTGTCCACACCAGTAAGGTACACTTATGTTTGTACATATACTTTTCAAACAATATCTTGTCCAATATCAACTTAGAATTTCTTGTCTAATGTCCAACTTAGCAGAATTTCTGTTGAAATTGTCTACATTAACACTGAATGGCATTTTATAGGTAATTTTTTTAACTTAAAAATTTTTACTTATTAATTGAGTGATTCAGTGTAAGGTAATGATTAGTGAACTACTCTAGGTAACAGTTAGTAGTAAGTTTGATTCTTACTGAGTGCCTGTTATTGTTCTAGATACTTATGTATTGCCCAGCATGGGAATTGAACTCACAACCATCTTACTTGTGACCTTGAGCCAAAACTAAGCTCAGCTTAGTAAATGAGTTAAATGAAATGTAATAATTCAGCCTAAAAGAATTTTGAAGCTAAATACCTGCATCTTATTTTAAGTGATCAATGGAAATGTTTCAAATTAATATTGAAAGTATTTGTCTGGAATTTTAATCAACAATTATAATGATGTTTCATTCAAAGTTATGCCAT
Source organism: Ascarosepion bandense (assembly GCA_037127315.1). Taxonomy (NCBI): domain Eukaryota; kingdom Metazoa; phylum Mollusca; class Cephalopoda; order Sepiida; family Sepiidae; genus Ascarosepion; species Ascarosepion bandense. The sequence goes on along the minus strand of JBBBDQ010002252.1, from coordinate 2,253,332 downwards.
TGCCAAATATGACTATAAATGCTTCTATTTTGATCAACACAAAGCAAATATGACACAACTTTTAAAGGAAAGGCAAGATGGTGATCTCTAATTTTATCTAAAAGAGAAATGAACACTCTTGTGTTTAATATCACTGATATAAAACAGTTCTTAATTTTACAATTACAAAATTAAAATGTGTAAAGATATAAATGTATATTAATTATGTGCTCATCATAAGCTTGATTCATTTGGTTTTGTTGATCGTTTTTACAAATAAGAAATAACATCAAAAACTTACCAACTTCACCAATCTTATAACTTGCAGACAAATTGCTAATTGAAGCTTTATCTCCCCAGCATGTTCCATTGATGAACCAGTCAGCAGAATCGCGAAGGGTTAGACCTATGCAGTACCTCTCTTTTGTAGAAGCTGTTAAGAATAACATTTAGAAATAAATAATTCACTGTTAAATTTTACTATGAAAAGCAATATTCTTACATTAAAATTGCTATTGACTGATGTAGGAAAACTTTTCTGGATATACATAATTTATCTGAGCAATATATTGTGTGAATCAGAGTTTATAATATTTTTCTTTATTAAAAATATTAATAACTTGTTTTGAGGATGTCATGTTTTATTCTGTAAATCAACAAAGTGCAATATAAATATTAAATCCAAAAGATATATTCTATAGAAACATTTATTTTATTAACACAATAACATATATAAGTCATTATTTTATTATTCTAAATAGAGATTCATAATTTTAATGACATCAGCATCAGCTCAAAGAATTATGCACTCCCCTATTGTCTTCTAAGCTTTATTGGTTGATTATTTTTATGAAGGGTCCAAACTCTAGCCTTCCCATCAGGTTCATCCAACATAGCCATACATTCATCACTAAAAGTCATGGTTGAAAAATCAGTTATCATATAATTCTTCACTCAAATTACATGATTTTCATGTGATATTTACTTAAAGTAGCTTTCATGTCTTTAATTTAATGTCCTTAAAATTTTATATAATTACCCACTGTTTAAATTTACAATACCAGCTTCAAATATTTTCTTGCTAGTCAACCCAATTTTCTTGTTAATTACTCTTATTTTTCTCAAATCTCTTTTTCTAACTTTTTAAAAATTTTCTTATTTTTCCAATGTTTTCAATTACTTGGTAGGGATTATTTTCTGATCTCTGTTCAAGACTTTTGGAATTTCCAATATTGTGATAACTAAATAACATTACAATATCTTGTTTATGTTTTAAGTTTGTATCTTTCTTATAACACATGAACTCTTAATATATCTGAAATGAACAAATTAAATATCAATATCAAGATATATATATATATATATAGAGAGAGAGAGAGAGAGAGGCTGTCATGAATAAATTGTTGTCTAAATTACATCACAATGAAAATAATAGTGAATCTCATTTTAAAACTTATTTTTACCAAAATAACACAAAAATATCTTGAAATACTAAAGAGTAAATTTATTTAATAAAATCACCATTGGCTTCAACCATGTCCTCCAGACAACTTTGGAATGTCTAGCATTACTTCTGAGCAGTCTCCTTGAGTTGATGCTGCTATAATTCTTGCCTTTAGTTCATCTTTGCTGTTACAAGAAGTTTTATTGGTCTATCACTCAGCTGTGCTCTAAGCATAATAATCAAGGGTGTTGCAATTTGGGGAGTTAAGTGGTGAGATGTAGAGGGTGATGCAGTCACAAAAATTTTCTGACATCTGCTTGTGTGGCATGGTACCGAGTCCTGTTGCCAGACATAGGATCTTCCAGCAACCACCCTCTTGACCCAGGGCAGAACTACCTCTTCAAGGCACTTGATATAAGTGTTTGAGGAGTCTGTGAGATTATGAATGGAGGCATAATATCTCCATTACTAGTGATCCCCATTAGACTCATCCAACTCTTTTTGAATCATCTGCACTGTCCTCAAATTGACACCCAAACACTCTGAAATGTTTGTATTGAAGCTTCCAGCATGAATGTCAAACAGTTAAACATGCCATTTCCAATTTTCTGGTGGATTGCTATGCAGTTGACAAAATCAAAAACAAACGAGATACATGTGCAAAATTAAAAATATAAGATGGAGACAATTTACCCATCAAATACTATATATATATTTCTTTTTTGTCAGTGGTGATGGTTGACAGCAGAAAATAAGTTATCTTAAAACACAGTACTCCTCATGGTTAAAACAAAAAATGTATGATTGGCAGTTTTTGACAAAGACCATAATAGTAGAATACTGTGGAATCATCCACTGTGGGGCATTTGTGCCTTTGCCTAGCCTCTGTGACATGTTGGACTCTATTCTCTTTAGAGCTCTTTGCACCTGTGAAACAGCAGCCCTCTACCCCTCAGGCATCCACATCTCAGTTTGCAACATTGATAGAAAATTCCATCATGGACGTTTTACACTGGTCCTTGAAGTGAGGCCTTGGTTGTCCAATGTTACACATGCCCTGGGACATTTTCCCTTACAGTATCTTTTTGGGAATTTTAGAGTTATCCATATGTGCAATGTGCCCAAGCCATCTGAGAAGTTTAGACTGCAGGATTGGATATTATGACTGAATGCCAGCTATTTTGAGTACTTCTCTATCTGGGACCCTATTTTGTCATTGAAATTTTAAAATATTTTTTAAACATCTCACGTGAAAACTATTTAACCTCCTCTCCTGTTGAGCATATAAGGACCTTTTCTCACTTGCATAATGTGTGGCTGGATGCACATTTGGTAAATTAGAGTCTTGGCTTTTATCTTAAGTTTATCACTTTCCCATAAGTTTCTAGAATGTAGCTGTGGCCTTTCTTATTCTGACTGTCAATTCCTCATCTATAGACAGGGTTGACCAAATAAGTCTTTATCAATATTTTTAAGAAAACAAATGTTATACCTTAAAATTTACATAGTATATTAATCATATAAATATTATATCTCTTTTATTATGCTGACAATTTTACTAACATTATTTGGTTTATACTAATTTTATTAGGAAAAATTGGTTTATATAATCAAATCTGACATGACAAAATCTAATAAGACTAAAACACTTCATTAGTACGTTTTAGCTGATTTTGGTGGGACAATTTAAATATTAAATAGCAATTTACTTTAAACAATAAAGATTATCTATAAAGTCTACATAAAAAGATTTTATTTATGTCTGCCAGTCTTATAAAAATAAACACAAAATATTAATGTATTGTTTTCATATTGATTTTTCCTTCTTAAAATTTCACATAATTTAAAATGGCTCCGCCCTATAGTATTTTCTCCATTAGTTTATAATTAATTCTTTAGAATTAAAAATCTCAATATTATTATCCTCAGTTAAGAACATTGCTTTATATAAAACAGACCAAAACAGGTTGTTACAGCTGTTAAAAAAGAGAAAAATAATATATACTTCTTACAATGCATCAGTATATCCTTTATGTGAGTGATTCAAATGTCTATGAAATTTCTTTTTTATTTCACTAACTTCTGATAGAAATCTTTTTGCAGTTATGAGTCTGGCATAACATTTGATTTCAATTAAAACAACATTTATCATGTTGAATTAAAGGCAATATGTCTAGCAAATATTACTGCATTATTTTTATATCAGAAAAATGTTATTAAAACTATTTATAATTCATTAAAAGATATAAAAAAACAAATTTTTGCTATAAAATCCTTGTTTTCTGACTAATCTAAAAGAGATTCAATAATTTTAATGATTTTCAGTACAGAATTGATGTTTGCAAATATATTTTCACATTAAAATTGAATATTCAAAAAAGAAAAAATTCTCTTATTATATCAAAATTATTTACTTACTCTTTTTTGTGACAACAGATCTGGGTGAATCTCTCGTCAGAATGACTCCAACCAACTGAAGAATGATAGACATTTTAAGAAATAACCTTTAGCCTCCAAATCGAATGTAATTCATGCAAAATTAGACTGATTTTAAAATAAAACAATATTATTGTAAGTATTTAAAAACTGTTTAAAAAAGCATTGGTTAGATCCAATGATTTGAAGAAAGATAAGAGATGAATGAGATTCAAATAGACAGAAATTGGTAATTGATGTTGCATTTAAACTTGGAGATTGTAGCTATCAGGGAAGCAAGCAAATGAAAAGGAGTTTAATATGATATATTTAATATATAAGATAATATGAGATAATTTAATATATCAAAAAATTTAATAAAAGATAAGAAGATAACTTAATTTTGAGAACATGATGTATAATCAAACATACATTGACTGTTATTCCTTGTTGTAATGTCTGTATAACAGACTCACTGTTGGCGCTTACAGTTTTTGGTGCAGACATTTTGTACTCAGACTGTTTTGCTTTCCATTCTTGGTCATTGATATCATTTTCCAAATACATATCATCAAACCTTCCAGACCAAGCCATTTTAACCTAAAACTACAAGAAACATGTTTCATTAGAGATTAAATAAAAATTTCCACTGATTTGAAATGAGAACATGCTTTATTTTAGTCAACTCATAATATTGCTCTGATATTGAAATAATTTAAGTACCACCACTTTTTCACAATAATTTACGATACCTAAGTTTTAAAATAAATTTTGATAAATAAAAAAATCTTTTCTTAAAGATTTAATTTTAGCTTCAGTTGAAAGCTAAATGACTGATTTTACTATTTTCAGTAAGCAAATACTCTGGTGTATTTCAAACAGAAATTATGTTGATTGGAATCTAAAATTTTTTAATTTTTAAAAATTTTCCAATTTTTTCTGCACATTTGAAAGCAAAAGTTAATTCTCGGTTTTAAAATCTTACAAAAATAAAATATGCATCTGTGACACATTATTTTTTAGAAAATTAGCAAATTTAAAGTTAAATTAATCTGATTTACACAAGTATTACTTGTTTATAGCATGAAATTTAAAATATAAATATTTCTTAATCATGAAGCTTTGATCATTCTGACCTTTGAAGTAAATGATTGATGTGTGATGACAACCAGATGTGGAAATATGCTAAATATGATTGACTAGAATTGACATAATTGTTTAAATCTTTTTCCCATAATAGGAAGAAACCATAAAACACATGACCTTTTAATGTAACACAGAAAATAGCATACTTAAAAGAAAACTTCTAATACACACACACACACACACAAAAAATTATTTATTTTAAAAATCTATTGGCTCAATGATTTGTATAAAACTTTTCAACTTTTGATTAGTAAATATACTCTTCACTTAATAACTTAACCACAGTAAGACTTTGTAGAACTTTTGAAAAATTTTGAAATTTGAAATTTTGTAAATTGTTATAATTAAAAGAAAAAAAAATCAAAGCAGTTCTTGTAAAAATTGATTATTCATCAAAAAACATTTCTTCATACTATAATGCTCTTTATATATATGTACGCATCGCTCATTCCGTAATGAATTAGAGCACTCTGGCTATTGGGCATGTATAATGATAATGTATATACTAAAAAGTCTGCCTTCTTCTACTGAGCATCCATAGCCCAGAGGTAGAATCGCCGACTGACGCCAATTTGGTCGGGTTTCAATCCTGGGTTAAAAGCAGTCGGAGTCTAACCGTACTGATGAGCTGTGATACAGTGAAACAGATCTGTCTGCGGATGACTATATATATATATATATATATATATTTAAAGCAAATAAAATCCTATCTAATTAAATCATGTCATAGTTTTATTGTATTTTTTATTTTACAATTCAGGGCTGATTTTTGGAAAAAAGGCCAAATGTTTGAAAAAAACGATAGATGATTTACATTCCCCAATGAATCCTGCATTTAATTAATAAAAAAATTTTGCAACAAAATTTAATTTCTTAAAATTTCATGAATTTCGTGGAGGAGGGGGTTATGGATATAAGATATAATTTTCTAAAAATAATAATTTCAAAAATAATTTAATTAATTTTTGTGAATTATAGGATACAAATCCTATATCATCTAACAATTAATTAAAACGCAAAAAAATAAAATTGCACACCTGCAAAAACGGATCAGAATGACTGAAAACATTTTGGAAAAACCCAGACCAAGGCAAATTTCACAAGTTAGTGTGAAAATTAAGATTTTGGATTATGACTGAATAGGAAAATGGGAATAGATCTATGACTACCCCCCTCGGTCAATTTTTTTAACACCTGGAAAATGGGTATGTTGGTTTCGAGCTGACCATGTGACATGCCAAATACTTATTCATGTCCCTTGACTGGCAAAACTCAGTCCGAGATAGAAGCAGTAATCTGATAAGGACCTGTCACAATGTAAGGAAGAAATTTCAAGACCTGACCCTGTCATGCCTCATTGACATACATTCATTCTTCCTCCTCCCAATTTTCCTTTCTTCATCTTCACTCACACGCCATCAAAGAAAACAACAACAACAACAACAACAAGACATCTTCAACTAATTCCTAAGAACTAATGTCTGATGTGTACAATCTCCTTTATTGCTTGACTTTCCTTTTCACTCTCTTGCCGATCAAAAAAGGAAAGGAAACACAGACTTTATTAGTAGCCTGTTAATCTTTCTCTACATATACACATTCTTCTACTATCAATTATAAGCTCTGAATTTCTGTGGAATATTTAACTATGGACATTTTTTTAAACATTTTCTTCTCACAAATTTGTTATTCAGTTCTATTAATACAATTCCACTTAACTTACAAACAAAACACTTTTATTTTTCCAACTATTTATTCAACCTGATGATATCATTAAAATGTGGAGATTGTCGGCTATGTTTTTAAGTGGCCTTGTACCCGACATGACCGACGCCCCTACAGAATAAGTCCTGAAAGTTTTATTAAACTCCAATAATTATTTGATTATTGTAAGAATTTCTAGAATAAAAATTAATTTGTTTCTCCGGAAAAAAACAAAACAACAAAAACAAAACAAAAGAAAATGTTGGTTACCCGCTGACGAAAAACAAAACAAGATTTTTTTTACCAAAATTTCGAACGTGTTAGAAAGGATTCAGTCAGTCAGTTAAAGTGCCATACGTGATTCACACCTGGGCGTGATTATCCCGCAGTTGGTTGCCATTTAGTTACTTTCTGCGGGAGACTGGTTGCCAGCCAAGGTTATAGAACCCAATCTGTCCTGTTACTTAACCCATAAGTGGAGGGAAGAGACGGATTTATCCCAAAGGGTATATGCGCATAAGTGAATCATTGAATGCAAGAAATTCAATTGGAATTCGAACTCGGATCCCCGATTTCTTGTTCCGAGCCGATATCCACGCACATCCTAGGCTAAAAAAATGGATTATTTTTAAAAAAAAATAATGAAAATTTACTTTGCATGTTTCCACTTCTTAACGATAAAAAACATTTTGACTAAAAAGACTTTGTTTTTAATAAGTTTTTTTAGGGCCTTTTTTTCTTCATGATGCTGTTTTTTCAGTGAATTAGTGGAGGTAATTGCTTTTCTTTTTTTCTTTTTTATTTTTCTAGTGTTTTTATCATGGCTTCATTAGAGAATTTCTATTTCACTCCTAATCAACAAAATCAAAATGTATTTCTTCAAAGTTTTTAACTTTTTTCATAAAAAAAAAACAAAAAAAAAACTGCTAAAATAACTTTTCTGAAAAACGTTTTTAATAAAAAAATTCATATGAATAAACAAACATCAAAAAAGGGTGGTAAATGTTCGTCATAAGTAATTTATCAACAAAATTAACAAAATATCATGGATTAAAATAAAAACAATAGAATTTAAGGTGGAAGACGTTTTTTTTTAGTCCATTTTTTTGTTTGAAGTTCGGAAAAATTGTTTCGAAAACTTTTATTTGTATTTCAAAAATAAATTCATAAAACAATTTTCATTTTTTGAAAACTTGAACTGAATTAAAACGAAACTAAATAAACTTGTAAATAAAAATAACCAACAAAATGCAATTCTTCATGAAAAATTAAAATAAATAAAATGTTTACAACATACAAAAATGAACAAGTCAGTGTTTTTTGTTTTTGTTCACACGACTTAGGCACTCGTGATGGAAACAATCGCAAAATTTTATTGAATTGTAAAATAATAATAAAAACAAAAAACAAGAAAAGAAACACGATAGAAATTCTTAAAAATGTATAATAATGAAAAAAAAAACCTTTGTGGATAAATTTAGCGTTAGAGATTTTACATTTCATATTTCACAGGTTTAAAAACAACAAATCATCAACAAAAATCCATTTTTCGCAATTTTCAAAAAAAATTGAATAGTTTATGAAAGAGAAAACAACTTTAAAAAGATTGTTTAGGCTTTAAAATTTTACAACATAAAATTTCACAAAAATGTCAACAAGTAACGAAAAAATATTTAGAAGTACCTAAATATCGGTTTTCGACAAAATTCCGCTGAATTTTACAAACTTTAAAAATATCTTAAAATGCCGGTTATCTTTCTTGAAAAAAATGACTGTCGTCTGCTTCACTGAACACACACACACACACACACACACACACACACACACACACACACACACACACACACACACACGCGCGCGCGCGCGCGCGTGCCCCCCCTTATTATTAATATTAAATGAAAACCATGTATTTCTGAAACGAATATTTTTAAATTGCTACAAATGAAAAATTCTCTATTATTTTAATTTTCCGTCGTCGTAACTGAATTTTTGTTTTTGCATTTCAGTTTTTACAGCACAATTTATTTTTAAATCACAAATTTATAAATTTTCCTTTTAATATTCATAAAGAAATAAAATATTTTATAAACATGTCTCATGAAAGTCGTTATTATTTAGATTCTTATAAGGAAGAAAACCTGTAGTGTACAATGTACATACCGAAAAAGAGTTTTAAAAATTTTAATCGAGCATAACCTTAAAAAGCAACAAGGCATTTACGTTTAAGACATTGCTTTGTCCAATAAACACACTTTCTTCCATAATTTTGAGTTTCCATTAAATGTCAGTCAGTCAGTTAAGTGCCATACGTGATACACGCTTGGGCGATCATGTCTCCAAAGAGACATGACTGACTGGGCAGAAGATTATCCCGCAGTAGGTTGCCATTGCTTTCTGCGGTAGAATGGTTGCCGACCAAGGCTATAGAACCCAATCTGTCCTGTTATTTAACCCATAACTGGAAGGAATAGACGGATTAATACCTTTCCCAAGGGTATTTGCGCCTATGTGAATGCAATGAATTCAGCTGGAATTCGAACTCGGCTACCCCGATTTCTCGTTCCGAGCCGATATCCACTGCACCACAACGCACATCCATTAAATGTAGATGCTGTAAAAGATAATGGTAGTAATTAGTAATTCTGAATTAATTTAATCTCGTACCAACGAGATACAAATACAAAAATACGCCCTGCCCCTGGCCACTGACAAGACCTCCTATAACCAAGGTCTAAGCAAATGAAATGTGACGTCACGGTAGTAGTGTCATGAATCGTAGCCGTAGCGTTAGCCGTCTTCATGACAATGTTGATAATCACAAAGACGTTATTTTTTAATAAAGATTTTAAAACTTTTTAAAATGTAACAAGAAAAAAAAAAGAAAGACACATGTTTTGATTTATGCTGATTTTATTAATTTTAAATAAAATTAAGAAAACAATAAGAAAATATAAACATCATTGTTGACTACTGACTGTCGGTCGTGTTTGTAAACAGTAAACACAGTTTTAAAGACAAAACTTTTCGTTTATTAGTCTAAATTCTAAAAATTTAACAAACACTGCTTAAATTTTCATATTTTTAATTTAATTATGAAAAATCACAATCACTTTTGTTTCAATTGCAAGAATTTTTAAATCAGAATCACTCAAATATAGCAATCAAGAAACCATTAGAATTTCAATTTAGGAACAAACAAGAAGCAACAATAAATAAGCAAATTAATTAAAATATTTAAAAATGCAACAATTTAAATTCAAGCAAATTAATTCAAACTAAATAAGTTTAAGTTACTGTTTTTTTTTTAAATCAAACTTATAAAAGTTTTTTATGTCTCAAAATCCAGCTGAATGTTTGAAGTTTTCTTTTTTTTACTTAACTTCTTACAAGTAATATTATCATTTTCCTTGCTACAAAAATTATTTAATAATGCATTAGAAGAGCTCCAGATAATCATTTTTTCTATTTTTTCAATGCTATGACCTTCACCACATGAGTCAACATGAAAAAGAAGTTCATCATTAGCCAAAACATCCAATGTTATGTACATAGACAATTTTCTTTGATTCATTGAATGAAGAAAAGAAGGATTCTTTACAAGTTTATTAATAACAATATAACTGTATAGTACTAAATTTGTTACATCATTGGGATATAACAGAGAACCTCTATTAATTCCTTGAAAATAACTGTTTATATCAGGTAGTATATCATCTCTTCCTGATACTAAACTTTTACAACTATAACATTTCATTTTTTTAAAAACAGCATAACAGCAATAACCTGCTAAATATATTATAATAGGCAGGACTTCTTTGCACTGATGAACATCATTATCAGTTACGTCTATGTTAAATTTATAAACATCTAAATTTTGTTCCTCTGTCATTTCATTCCAATTCACCTCTTGTAAATTCTTCAAATTAATACTTTGATTATTAAAAGGCAGGCTAAGTTTTAAAACAGACAACATTCTTAGTTTTTTTCTCATTCAAATAATTGACGGATAGAGATATTATATTGATCACCACTAAGTTGTCGATACTGGCCAAATCTTGCCTCCAGACGATCAGTTTGAAATTTTCCAGGTAATATATACAACATTTTCAGTTCTTCTGTACAATATTGTGTTAGTTCTAAAATGGCATAAGTGGTATGGTGTTAAAGCAGTATAAAAGTTTCCTTTGTGCTAAATATTTTCTAAAAATTAAATATTTTAAAAGTTAGGTTTTAAAATTCAAGTGTGGTGTGATTTAGGCCTTTATGTTTCAAATAAATTCAAAACTTAGTCAGAAATAATAGGTTTAAACAAAGTTTAAATCATCATTTTCCAGTTTTTAAATTTTCGGTAATAGTGACTTGACTTTTGTTTTTTTCGTAACACATAATTTCACGGAGTTTTCAAATAAAAAACCTTAAAAATAAAACAAATTCTTTTAAAATTGACTATAAGATAAATTTTGTAGTTTTTGTTAATACAAAAAAAAAGAATAAAAAAAATTCAATTCAAGAATATTTTTTCATGTTTAAAAATGATTCATAAAGTTGCAAGAAGTATAGAAAAGTTTTTACTTTTGTTTTCTAAGAATTTTTAAACATTTCATTGAAAAAAAAGACACTATTTTCTGAAATAAAATATCAATAAAATATTAATTCAAATACTTTTAGAAAATATAATGTTTAACAACTTTTTTCGGCTTCAGTTTAAATTTTAAAACATTTCGAAAAAAAAAACTTACAAACGAATAGCCGTATTTATTTATTTTTTTCAGATATTTTTTATTTCAATTTTATTCAAAGAAATAAAAATAATATCTTAATTTATTGTATTATTTTAAAAGATATAAACAAAGTGCTTTCTTTCTTCTTGTGCTACGGCAAAACTAATTTTTTCGCAAATTTTGATTTTAGCGACTGTTGAAATAAATGATGATAAAATTTTAACTACTTACTTTGCTGAATGGACTTGGAGTAAAATTCTCCCTTTTAATGGCATGTTTCCATTTATCAAATAAATGTTTATTTTTTGGAAACGAAAAACAATGAACTTTCGGTCCATTTTTATAATTCCCTTTACATTGTGGTACCACACAAGAAGAAGGCATGTTTGGTTCTGAAAATAAGTCAACGCTAACGGACTCCGTATAAAACAGAACTCTACTAAGTGTGACGTCAGCACGTCAACTTTAATCATAGCATAGACCTTGGTTAATATATAGGAGGTCTTGCCACTGAGCTGTTTAACCACTGAGGAGAAACCTTATGTCCTCCAATGTCTGCCCGTGGAAGGTCCCTTATTAATGAGACCTTCCATTTCTACCCTACATGCTCCTCCCTATGACCACAGAACGTATTGAAGGCGTGCCCCAGAATGTGGGTGATTGTCCTCGATGTGCTCGCGTGATTCGACGTGGGCGTCGACTAGGAGCTGGTGTCGCCTGATATTGGTTTTCTTAAAATCCGTGGTGCCGTCAATTTCTATTTCTTTTGGTTCATTACTCGGGGTATTTGGTTTATGTTGTACGTTGGGTGATAAAGGATTATAATTCGTGTCGATCCCCATAGACTCTATGGTATAGAATATTCACCGAGTCGCTGTGATAGGACCTGCAGATGTATCATACGGCTCTGGCCTACATATGGTAATCAATTTTCCATGTTTCTATCTTGAACCGGTTGTAAATGCCATGAAGCTGAGAGACTCGCTCTCTGGCTATAATGATGTGGGTCGCCAATAAGTGGATGGATGTTACAGAAGAAGCAACGGTTGTGTAGAGTTACCAGATTGCTTCCATCCGCCCGTACACAGTGCCGAGTATCTCTGCGATCGCCCCTGTTTTTGTCCACCGACCAGGGTAAGGTCCATTATGATTCTAGATTTGAACAGAATCGCCAATTTGTAATTTCAGAAGTGGGCGACAATGTTCATTGTAAACTTCTCGTTCCGCATGTACCTCTCTCAGTTCACTCATTTCTCTCCCCCACTCTACGTATCTGGTATTTGTCCTGTGGCACAGGAAGATGGTCTTTCATAACACAGCAGTATAGCATAATAGCAGGAGACATACAAAGATCCTGGACGGGAGTGTTGGATTGGGTCAGCAAGGCACAGGCTGCACGATCATAACACAACTGTCCGTGTTGTCTGCAGGTATACTCTTTGACGGCCAGTTCCACCCGGTCATTTCTTTGTGGGTACTAAGTCGACAAAGTACGTTTCCGTATTCCCCAATTCTTAAGGAACGAATCGTACTCTTAGCAATCAAAAGATGGGCTCTCGTCGGTAGAAAGTTCTTCAGGTACACCATAGTGTAGAATCAAGTTCTCAGGGTCTCGCATACTGCCCTGACTTCCTAGATGACATTAGGGCCACTTCCACCCAACCAATGTACTGATCTGGGTATATAACATAATTTCTACTGTATAGGTTAAAAAAGTCAATCTAGGTTTGTTGGAATGGAAATTTAGCGTTAGAGGGTTCTTTAGACTATGACGGGACGATAGAGTTACATATCTGGCATCGGGCTCTGGTCTGCTGGAAGCTGGTATCCAAACCAAGACAAAATAGGCGTTATCTTGCATTTGCTAAAATTCATGTCATTTACACCCTGGTGTGCAGAATGTAGGGATTCAAATACATGTCGGGGTATAAATATTTTATTCTCCTTGATCGATAGACTTTCTACTCAGTACAGTTCTTCGCGTATGGGCCAAAACCAAGAGATCACCAACGGGACGTAATGGCGTGATTTGGAGAAACCAATCCGTATATATTCCGTCAGAGTCCGACATTCTTCATCAACGGATGTCAAAACAACAATAGCCTTCAGTCTGGGGTCATACTCGAATGTGGACGTGAATGCAGCCTTGATTGCACTGTCGATTGGTTCGTCTGCATCAGCTTTGGTCTCCTCGTAGAATGAACGTCTACGCTTCCGTTTGTATGTGCAGGGTACATTTAGGGAAGTTCTGTCGAGTGCTCTGATGGGGGTCTATTCTGGGTACTGTGAGGCGCAATCAAGTGCAGCATTAAGTTTTCCAGGGAGATGTTTAATGCTTTCTTTGTACATTAGTTTTGTGAATTTAAAGAGACTTTGGTTCTTTACGTTCTCGAGGATCCGATCTGAGAAAATTTTTATGAATGGGTGATGGTCAACAGTCTTTAGCATATCTGAACATCTTAATATAAGCATCCCACAGGATTCTAGTCCATAGACAAAAGCCAGGGCTTCAAATTCGACCGATGTATAGTGGGATTCTGCGTAGTTGGTAAAGCGAGTTCCGGTCCAATGACTATCATCGCGATTTAGGTTCGCTTCGCCTGGACAATTACAATGTTTTTGTAAGTCCATCGATGGGGAGCCGTCTTTTTTTTTGGGGGGTGGATGACTACAATCCTTAAGCATCAGATTGTATGAGTGACCACTCGCACTGGTTCAATTATAACCAAGGATACGTCACGATCGAGATCTTGTTGCACTATCATTTTCCAATGGTGAGGGACAGAGATCAGTGTGTAGAACGCTGATGGCATCGTTTCTGGGACGAAGATAATGTTTAATGATTTTCTTGTTATGGGCTGTAAGGTTTAGTGTGAGCATGTATTAAATGCGCTGGATTTGAAATGGACACGTATCTATCATTCCAGTAGGTGTTTGGTGAGGTTGGCAGCCACGGCCAAAACACGAATCTGGTGCTCCTTGTTAGTGAGTGCTGCAATCATCTGCCTAGCTCTTTCATGTCTCACGAGTTGACTGCCTGACCACAGTCTTTCGTGTTGAGATAATCAACAGTGAACAAGCAAAATTTGGCTTAGGCTCGTAGCCCTGAATGGTTGGCTCACCTTCCGCCTGACGTATGAAATGAAAGGTCTGCCTGTGAACTTTCTTACACAAGCCTTTTACCGTAATTGGATGTTTGACAAAACCCTTTACTTCTCAACCGAATTTAAGGTTTCAGTCTCTATAAGGTCAAAAAGGAGTCTGTTGAGTTTAGATGATCACGTTGTTCTCAATTCGTTGCGTATTTCGACTGGGCCGGTAAGTTTACATATCTTATACCGAGTCCAAGCGTCAAGGAATAATGACCAGTCCTTGTTCATTGCGTTGGGTTCCATGACAAGACTGTTTTTGAATGTTTGCGTCGTGTTAGGGGTTCTGTCCCTCCTAAGTTCAACAGTTTTCATTTGTAATTCTTTCATTTGTTGCATAAGTTGATCAAATCGTTGGTTCTGCCTGGTGTACACGCCATGTCTTATTTTATTAAGATAGTCCCATGTATTTACCAGACCATGTTCAAGCCGACATGTAAAATAACCACAACAACAATGGTAGATTATTTATTGTTTCAAATATAAACAATTGTCGTACTAGGTCAATGAGACGTAGGGTAAGGCTGGTCAGCATCAACTATACTAGACGTACCTAATCAGATTCACGGCCTATTCAGCTATTAAAATTTTCCTGTTCAACCTAAGAACTCATCCATCGCCATTCAGTTCTACATATACCACAATACCACATATTAACAGGGAACCTACAAAAATTCCATGAACATAAAGATTCCTTTATGTACAAATGTCCTAACAAAAATATATAAATATATAATGGTATGAAACGAAGGGAGAGGGGGGATGAACCCAAAAACAAA
The DNA here is from genome assembly GCA_037127315.1 of Ascarosepion bandense. NCBI lineage: Eukaryota > Metazoa > Mollusca > Cephalopoda > Sepiida > Sepiidae > Ascarosepion > Ascarosepion bandense. Next base: position 2,237,995 of record JBBBDQ010002252.1, on the reverse strand, counting down.
ACTAAAATATATCAACATTCAAACTAAAAAATAACAGATGTTAGTAGGACCCGTCCACTCAATAAAAATATATGTCGCAACTGTATTCTGCCTTTAGACAGAATCAACAAGCTCACTAACTAACGGAAAGAGAAAGATAAAATAAATATTGGCGTGGAAAAATCAAAGACTTTTCATAAGCTCTGATGCTCAAAGAATTAAATCAGAACCTGATGAAAATTGCGTTCGTAGCGCAAGATTCCCGCTATTTGCTACGTCCAAATCCCCATTCTTACCGCGCAAAAGTTTCCTAGGCAGTGAAAGGAAAAGCCTTCAAGGAATCGATTCCGGGGCTTACGTCGGAGCTCACATCCAGAAACGGAAGAAGTGATGATAAGGCTAGAGATTTTTTTTCAGCTGATGCCCAGGCCCGAAACACGCCCCAAGGACGTGTCCGTCAGTTCAACTAAAGGGATCCGAAAGTGCGACCCACTTCTAGGCACCAAAAGACTTGCGGTTAATTTTGGCCCTCGTGACCTTTCCGTACCGTTCAAGCGCCTTATGTACTACTTCAATGTCACTGTGGCACGACACGAAAATAGGTACGTCATTAGCGTACGCGAGAACCCTGACTCAAGCACCATAAGATACATCGATTCCACGTAGGGCCGGATTGCACGCCTTGTCCCTCAGCTGGTGTAGGAGGGGCTCCAAAGCCAAAGTGTAAAGTAAGAGCAACAGTGGACAAGAGTGACAAACCGGCAGGGACAGTGCAAAACACGCGAACCTTTCCGTTAGACATCTTGTTTAACCATGCCTAACCACCTGACCTGGTAACGTTCGCTAGCTATACGCTATAATAACTGCCTAAACTATTGCTAGGGAATCCCCCATCCTCTGCCCAGGACAGACTATCCATGAGAATCGTCACCTTTTTAACTTTATCTAGAGCGAGTCGTTGGCTATATTCGGAAGTGAAAGATCTAATGCGATCCTTATGCCTCTTTTGTCACTTAATGCTAATAACCGCCCCCACTAGTTTCCGCTGCACTAGTCAGCTATTGCCAGAAGTGTCGCATGTCCAGTGAAAACAGATTAACTTCCAATGTCCAGTCATTCTGGGCCTAGCACCATCCAGGCACAAACAAGTCTATGGTCCGAATAGCCTAAGCAGTGGAACGTAGGACAGTATAGCAAATCTAGATCGACCCTTTTCACTAACATTATATCCAGGTAGCTAGTTACCCACGGATGTCCGTTGTGGTGCAGAGGATATCGGTGGAAATCGAGAGCTGAGTTCGAATTCCAGTCGAATTCGTTGCATTCATTTATATGCAAAATACTCTTGGGAAAGGCATAAATCCACCGCTTCTTTCCTTCTAGGTGACCCCAAACTTGCAAGTTCCCACCTATATTTTTAATTAAGGTTATTACCCCTGGAGCTTGGGGAAATTTCTTGGGTCCTCCATCAACGGGAATTTAACGGATGTACATTTGAACAAAGACTTCAAGAGGGCTTTCCTTTGCGTAGAAATATCCCTCTGAAAAGCCTTTCTGTCGACCTGAGAGATTGCCTCATTCTAGGGCAACAGTTTCTTTTTCTAAGGTTAGTATAGAAGATGGTGAGTCCTTAGTAGGGGGAGTGGGGAGGATCTTTGCTTTTTGGTTATAACTCTGCTCATTTCTGTTTGGCGATGATGGGTTGATTTGTCTTCGTTTAGACAGTGGAATCATTCGTGGTCGAGTGGTCTAAGACGCACCAGACCAGTTGGTGGCGTCCCCTATGTTGTTAGGGGTCGCAGGTTCGAATCCTGCTGAATGACACACATTTTTCTAACAAAATTTTTCATAAATAATCATGCCGGTAGAAATATATAAATAAATATACTGTTTAATTAAGACAGAATATCTACTTAAATATGATTATCAATTAAAAATAATGTTCAAACCAATAAATTAAATATGTCGTTTGTTAATTCTATTTCGTTGATTTCCGGAACTTTCCGTTATAGTTTCTGTTTTCGTTTCTTTATATTACGATACATTTCAGAACAGAGATAGTTATTTATGTGAAACTGAAAATTGTGTATATAAGGCCTGATTTGTCTTCGTTTAGACGGTGGAATCATTCGTGGTCTCAGACGCACCAGTTTAATTAGTGGCTTCACTATGTTGTTAGGGGTTGCAGGTTACAATCCTGCCGAATGACACACATTTTTCTAACAAAATTTCTCAAAAATGATCAGGCCGGTATATATATATATATATATATTCATGCTCTCACACCCTGATTGAGCACTCTGGAAGAATGGTAGACTTTGAAAAACAGTAGCTACTCTGGCGTGTATGCATCGCTCATTCAGTAAAATGAATTAGAGCACTCTAGCTAGTGGGCGCGTATAATAATAATATATGCGCTAAAAAGTCTGCCTTCTTCTACTGAGCATCCATAGACCAGAGGTAGAATCGCCGACTGACGCCAATTCGGTCGGGTTTCAATCCTGGGTTAAAAAGCAATCGGAGTCTAACCGTACTGATGAGCTGTGATACAGCGAAACAGATCTGTCTGCGGATGACAATATATATGTGTGTGTGTGTGTGTGTATATATATATATATATATATATATATATATATATATATATATATATATGCAATTTGCTATATATATATTATATTATATATGCGCGGTACTTTTCAGAGTTAATCGATACTGATATTTGAGTAGATATTCTGTTTTGAATTAAACAGTATATATATATATATATATGCGTATATACGTATATATATATATATTATTTGTTTAAACATTATATATATTATTTGTTTAAACATTATTTTTGATCGATACTGATATTTGAGTAGATATTCTGTTTTGAATTAAACAGTATATATATATATATATATATATATATATATATATATATATAGATATTCTGTTTTGAATTAAACAGTATTATATATATATATATATATATATATATATATACTGTTTAATTCAAAACAGAATATCTACTCAAATATCAGTATCGATCAAAAATAATGTTTAAACAAATAATATATATAATGTTTAAACAAATAATATATATATATATATACGTATATACGCATATATATATATATATATATATATATATATACGATAGTCATCCGCAGACAGATCTGTTTCGCTGTATTACAGCTCATCAGTACGGCCTAGACTCCGGTCGCCTCCTAACCCAGGATTGAAATTCCACCGAATCGACGTCAGTCTGCGATTCTACCCCTAGGCCACGAGCGTCCGGTAGAAGAAGGCAGGCTTTGCTTTTTAGCGCGTATAAACACGATAGGTCTCTCTATATATATAGGTCTCTCACCCAAATGCGTCTGAAACATAATTTCCAAGAGGGTTGCAGTCTTGGGAGTTAGGTGGCTGGATGTAAGGGGTGATGTGTTCGTGGAAATTGTCTGATATTCCGCGATAATAAGAGCACTAACCCGGTTTATTATTCCATATGCAACATAGTCTGTATCTGGTCTTTTAATTTTCTTTTTAATGCAAGTTTATTTTCCTCGGAGGATCTTATTTCTGGTTCTTTAGTCATATGTTGAGTGAATGACAATGTGCCAATTTCTCAAAAAAGTCAAATTCTTCTAATAAATTTTGTATATAAGAAATATTTATTTTGAAGATATTTTTATTAAATTTAATTTTACACACGTTTTTGTGTGGAGAACGCGTTAGGAATCTATCTCTGTTCTAATAAATTGCACTGAAGTTTCAACATTTTTGTTTTTCACTGTTGCTGTGCCTTTCGTTAATATTGGAATTTTTGTATTATTAGACGCGCTTAGCCACACTCATATTTAATTTAATGTAATTTTAGAAGAAAGACTTTTATAATTTTCTGGGTAATACACAAACTTTTGCACAGTAGTGAATTTTTAATTTTATCCTCATATCCACATTTAATTTTGCAGTCAAGCGGTCTGGATCTGTTTGTGTCCAATGTGACTAGATTAAGATTAATTATGTTAATGAAATATTACTTGTGGTAATCATTGTCTCGTCGTGAAGATAGCATTTTATGTACAGATTACTTGAATTTATACTATTTTGCAAAGTGTCCTTTTTTATTACACTTGCTGTTTATATTTGCAAAACGCAGGACTATTATTTCTACTATAGTTTATGTTGCACTATTACATGATTCTTTGAAGTTTTGAGTTTTGGTGGTAACTTCAATAACCGTCTCAATATGGAAGTCTGTAAACTTGTTGGCGCCAACTTTTGCCTGGTGAGTATTATTATATGTATTGTCGAGTCTTCAGTATCCTGATTGTTAGAGAACGCAGTTAGTATTCTTGTCTGTCTTTGTATTTCTTCTGTGCCTTGTCCATCTTGAATTATGTTTTTCTAGAGTTAGATGTTGTTCTTGTAAAAGATGGTCGCTTAACCTTGAGTTTTTAATTTCACATATCAACATATCTTTTACAAAACTATTGCATCGCTGAGATAGTTTGTATCGTTGTTTGTTTACATAACCATCGAACGTTTGTGTTTCTGTCTATTTGCATGAAAAGAATTTTCTGCGGGGCCTCGGTAAGGATGTTGACCCCACAAACTTTTGTTGTATACGAATGCGTGAAAGCAGCAAAGAAAATGAGGAGACAGTAGACAAAGTTATAGAATTTATCAAATGTCAATTTTTGTTATGATAAAAACGACGAGCTAACAGTTGGAAATCGGGAAGAGCCGTAAGCTGGAACGTCGACAGCGATTGGGCAGGAACAACATAGGCTGGAACGTCGTGAGCGTCTGGCAGGAACGGCACAGGCTGAAATATCGTCAGCGATCGACAGGAGCGTCGTAAGCGTCTGGCACGAAAGGTACAAGTTGAAACATCGTCGACGGTCGGCAGGAACGTCGTAAGCGTCTGACAGGAGCGACACAAGCTGAAACCTCGTGAGCGGTTGTCAGGAACATGTATATAACAAAAGTTTGTATGGTCTACTTCCTTACCGAGGCTCCGCAACAAATCTGTCATAGGAAGGTTAGATTCTACTAGGTTCATAGGGTGTGTCGAAATTGCCTAGTACTACTTGTTCAGATCAATTTACTCTTCCTGTGAATCGAAAGTCAATGTAGGAAATATTTCTCTACTTTTGGGGCCAATGCATATTAATAATAAATAAAAAGTGATGGCTGATGTATTATTATTCTCAGTTGCAGGTAAGTGCAGCTTCGATGGTGGTAAAAATTCGATTCTGTTTTCGTATTATCATTTTTATTAATTGATACTTTTTTCTAGATTATGACACAGTTGCTTCTAATGCAAAAATCACATCATGATGGACATGTAGTGTTTAACAATGAACTGTATTAGTTAATGAAGAAAACAAAACAAACACGTGTGTCACATACGAAAAACCTTTATTCATTGCATGAGTGGATGCGTATCGGGTGACGTCGTCGCATCATAGAAAAAGGTATAATATGGTGCGTGTTTGGGTGGTGATATGGAAACATAAGTCACTGATAGTTTTATGAGATCAATAAGTGAATGTTTTACGTCGGTGGCAGCTCCATTATCTAATAACACCGTACGCAGACAATGAATGACTATTTATAAAATTGTAATCATTTTTTTTCAAGTTAATTCAACTAATTGCTTTTTATCATTAACTGTTTAAAATCTCGACACTAAAACAAATGATGAATAATCATGGTGAATATTTCTTCTTCCATTAATGTATTTTTCTTTGTAGATTAATCTATTGTAAAAGGTAAATTTAAAATTTGCAAAAAATCGATTTTACAAAGTAAAGGAATAGTAAGTGTTCCTATTGAATTCCAGGTTTTAATTACCGGATCCTGTATTTTGGTGTACTGTTCTTTTAATAGCAATTGTAAGGAATGCGTGTGGTTGCTGTAAATTTGTCGTCGGCTGGAGGATTTAATGTTTGTTTTTATGGTGTTGCTCCTATTGACAGACGAACGAGGTAGGTACTTTACAAATCTTTTTTTATTAGTCGTATAAAATAATTAAAAACAATAATTAATTAAAACTTTGATATAAATAAATGTTACATAGTCTGAGTTTGTCTTATACACTTAATTTGCGAGAAGTGTATTGATAGAAGGTCAGACGGTTTATTAAAAATTGTTTTATTTTATGCGTAAAAATTTTTCATTTAGAATTGGCTCGAAAAAGGACCGCCAAAATAGCTGTCATGCTGTTGGGGATTCATTTTTCAAATTCAGAAAGAATATCACCCTCGTATTTTTTGTCTAATAAAAAGGGTGGCTTATGCCCGAGTAAATTTAAAGTTGAAGCACGTTTCATCCACCCCCGAGAGTATTTGATGGATCAGCGGATGAACGGGCAGAAGAGATTGGACGTCACGTGCGACGGAAGTCGGGTGGCGGAGGACTTAGAAATCAGATATGAAGCAGGCGAAGCTAGCCGCGAAAAGGTTTTAGACTTTCTCGTATATAAGTCGCCAGAAGAGCAAAGGGCAGAAAGGTTCCGGCATTATTAAAAATTGCACGGACGAAAAACATCTCATAAAAATTCTAGAACTTTCCAAAAACTCTCGCTGGAAAAGCAAAGCAAATCGATCGCTAAATAACTATCAGTGAATCACGGAGGACCCAAGCAAAAAAAAAGAAAAAGAACAACAAAGAATAAACGTCATTAAAACTTCCCTGAGAATCTTGATGTTAATATACGTAAGTGTTTCCGTTTATTTTTTAGGTGGACACACCTCTTTTAATATTAGAGTATTTTTTTTTATCATTTTCGTGTAACCTTCTCAGAAGTTTTTCTTTCTTTCATGATTTGAGAAAAATTGTATTGTGAATCCTTTTTAAAACCAATTATTTCTATAATTTGATATTATTTTGCCTTGTTCAAAATAAAGCACGTGAAAAGATTTTTTTTTTGTGTCAGCTTCTTTTGTAAAATTTATATATTGTCATATTGCTTTGTATTTATATAATAAACTAGCAGTATAGCCGCCCGGCGTTGCCCAAGTGTAATGAAAGCTTTAAAACTAATCCATGGTCCTGGAGCTCAGAATCTTTGGACGTTGGCACGAAAGACTATAAAGCAATAGTTGTTTCCAGTTAAAGCGAAACCGTAGACTGAAAGAAAAATGAATGGATGTAAGTCAAATTTTGATTTCCTTTGTCTATGAGTGTATCAAATTTGATTAAAATCGGACCACTCCTTCTATAACTCGATTTTTTCGATTATCGATTTTCGATATTTATCGGGGGTACCTCGACACAAAACGTAGCTAAGAACACTCGCAGACGCTTATAGTATAACTGTGTAAGTTTTCAAGAAAATCGGTTCAGCCATTTCGGAGTCTATAGGTAACGGATGCACACACACACACACACACACACACACACACACACACACACACACACACACACACACAGTTCCATTTATAAATAAGTTTGGATGTTTGCACCTGTCAATTTTCACGAGATAATTTCGAGTCTTGTTTGTTATCGTATACATCTTTTTAATATTCCTGATAAAAGAGAGTGGATGTTCTCTCTTACACCATTCCCTACACCTAAATAAAATTAGTTATTGAAAATTTATTTATTTCACCTTGTCTTTGTTTCTCGGCATGTAATTTGATTTTTCTTTATTGTCAGTATTTGTCGCTCAATAAGACAGAATTCTTTGGGATCATTCGGAGATGATGGGATTTTAAATTCATACTCTACTAATAAGTCTATGAATTTATGCAATGTGAATTGTGTCCCATTATTGCATATGATATTTTTTTTTATATATTCCCTGTTCTGCGAAAAATGCTCGTATCTTAAATATTTAAGTTTTCTGATAAATGGAAATCTGAAGGCCACCACTTCTGGTTTTCGATGAAGAGGTCTACTCAGTAAAATGACGTATTATTTCAAGTTTTTCTTAATCATTTCTGTACTTTTAGCGTGTGTGTCATCTTGCTAGTATGGTCTTGATGTTTTTCTATACCCTTATCTATTCAGTCAATTAAGTGCCATACATGTTATACGCTTGGGCGATCATGTCTAACGGTAAAAAACAAACTTCGAGACATGCCTGACTAGGCAGAAGATTACTTTCTGCAGTAGACCGGCTGCCCACCAAGGCTATAGAACCCAATCTATTTTGCTATTCAATCCATAGCTGGAGAAAGAATAGATGGATTTATATCAAGGGTATTGGTGCGTAAGTGAATGCAAAGAATTTGACTGGAATTCGAACTCGGTTCTCTAATTTCTCATTCCAAGCTGATATTCATTACTCCATAACGCACATCCTGTTAATGGTGTTCTCAGCTTGCACCTTTATGTAACCATGTGGCATTTATGTATTTTTTTCTTTACGTTTTGATCTTGATGCGAGTATACATTATTTTTTTAATCATTTCATTTTAAGCAAGGCGGGACCGCCACCGGTGTGCAGGGGATTAAAGTGAGAGAAAAAACTGGGTATATGTGGTATTGAAGAAAGATTAAAAGATCAGAGGTATTCAGGAAGTTAGAAGATGGCAATTAAAGTTTTTTTCAGAATTTGCTCTTGTGGACGATGGTCTCTCTTCATTGTAAATTGATTCCCATATAGTCACTGGAATTCTATGTCTTCATTCATCGGTTCTCTGACACGAATAAAGAACTCATACTGGATCATGTCGAGAAAGCTTCTTAGTTTCTTTTTGTCTTTTGGTGACGTCATCTCATTTATGGATGCAATCGTTGAGAGGGAAGCTTGGCTTGATCCTGGTTAGTGTATATCGTTCTAAATAATGGATATTCTTTCTCGTTACGAACATTGCTGCCAATGTTTTTTGTTCTGTCCATTACTCCCTGAAATCATGGTTTTACCATGATAGTTTTCATGACCACTGCGGCATCGTGTAACTTAAATTTAGTATATCGAGGCAGCAAGTAATTAAATGGCTCATGATTAAACACAATAGACATTCATTGTCTCTTATATTTAACAGCATATGTTTAGAAAATTACTTGCTGCCTCGATATATATATATATTAATCGTTTCACCCCCAAGCAAGGCACTGGTGCGCAGGGGGCTACAAAAGAGGTGAGCGTAAAGTTATGTCAATATAGAACGAGTAACAGAACGATGAGAATTCTGGTGTGAAGAAAGTTACGTGAGAGTAAAATGAGAGGAGCAAGATTAAGGGGGTTGCAGGGGAAAGGATAAGAAATGATGGAAGTCATGGCGATAAGAGATGGCGATTGACGTTGGATTTAAATCTTTGGGCATTATCGCCATCAGGAAAGTAAGTATACGAAATGAAGTTCCACAAACGAGAAGTGTGAGAAAAGAAGCTGTTTCGGTTGAAGAGACGCTTACATTTAACGATTTTGACAGTAAAAGAGTGGGACGTTGTTGTCAGTCTAGTTGCTCGAGTAAATTCGTTCAGAGAAGAAGCCAGGCAGCTAAGCTCGTCAGAGCAGAAGCCGTGAAAATATTTGTAGAAAAGAAAGAGGGAAGCCTCATCTCGTCGGTGAGAAAGTAACTGGAGTCGAGCTGCCAGTTCGGGATCGATTACATTGCAGAATCTCTTTTGGATATTATCGAGAACTCCGAGATAAATACCAGGGGCGCCCGACCAGATATGACAGCAATATTCAATGCACAGGCGGATAATTGATTTATATATGTGTAAGATAGATTCAGACGAGAAAAACTTTCTCACTCGACACAGTGACCCAACCTTTCTAGAAGTAGATTTATCTATTGATTCAATGTAGTCACGCCCCTTAAAGTCGGCTCTGAGAGTGAGGCCGAAGAGGCGCAGTGTATTGCTTTCCGGGAGACTAGTTCGATCTATGCTGATGGGGGATAGGAGAGATGGTCTATAGTGGTTAAAAGACAGCAGCTTCTTTTTGGAAGCATTAAATTTTACAATTTATTTCTTACCCCAGTCCAAAACAAATTGGAGGTCCGCTTCTAGATCACCAGCGAGGTTAGCTTTGTCAGCATTTGCAAGTTTCTTACAGAGGGGTTAGTAAATGGTGGTGTCGTCAGCGTAAATGCCCACTTGAGATTTGATCAAATCAGGAAGATCGTTGATGAAAATCAGAAAAGGCTTCGAACCTAGGATAGAGCCCCGGAGGACACCCGCCGCATTCGTATGATAGGATCTGGAGACATGCCCGTTCAATATATATATATATATATACAATACCTACAGTACCTTTATATCCTCTGTATGTTTTGTTTATTTTTTGCTTAAAACTAACTTTTAATAACTTTGAGACCAATAGCCATTATTGGTGTCAAGCTTGGTAAAAATCTTGGATTTTGGTAAACATTTTGGATCTTGCAAGCCCCGCTATAATATCGTCTAACATTGCTGTGATATTGTCTAATTTTGTTGTAACCTCACTTCATGTATAGTTTAGAGCTTTAGCGGGTCAATGTAGATCCTCAACTGACCGTTGGGATTTTCTCAGTCAACAAGTCTGTTGGGTAAGTCACTTGCCATCATTTTTTTTGGATTCTTTCTGATTTATCAGGAATGTTCCTTTAGAGTATGGATCACTGGCATACTCACTGAATTTATAGTGATATGGTTATTCGAAATCTTCGAGATTTCTAACTGTGTTGTCAAAGCATTCTGAGAACATTTGTAAAAGTTCTACTCTCTTTGTGATTTGGGAGAAGAGAGTTGCGCAGTTGTTGATTTTCTTTTGATGTGTTTACTTTCTTACATTAGTTTATAGCAATAATAAATAACATTACAACATTGATACTAGTATACATATTAAAAAGATTCTTTTAATTACTTGTAAAATACTTATATATTACGATGAAATTCAGTTGATAAATACGTTATATGCTTGTCCGAGAATGTGCAAAAAAGGAAAATCTTAAATATAAATGAAAAATTAACGAAAACAAAGATTAATGATATAGATATAGATATACTGTTTTTGTTCCACTGACGTCAAAATGTTTCGAAGTGTGTAGAGGGAATGCACTATTTATAAAATGTATTTGAAAAAAACTTCCATTTTCCTAACATTTACTTGAAAAATTGGGCTATTCCGTCAATAATTCCAATAAAAAGCTTACTATTTTATTAAATTAAAAGTATAATACATAAAAATAAATTCAAATTAAATATTTAAATAATTATATTACCAATGTTTGTGTAAGAGCCTTAAAAACAAAAGTATTATTCGACAATATAAGGTTTTCGCTTCAAGTCTACAAACTATATGAGAAATTTCAGATGATCATTTAACCGCTTTCAGAAAGGCGATCAGGCAATTCCAATTCTGTGATATTGATCAGCGCCTCTATCTGGGTCAGTCAGCTAAGGGCCATACGTGATACACGCTTAGGTGATTATGTCTCGAAAGGAGCATGACTGACCGGGTAGAGGATTTTCGCATAGTAGGTCACCGTTACTTTTTGTGGTAGACTGGTTGCCGACCAAAACTATAGAACCCTATCTGTCCTGCTATTTAACCCATAGCTGGAGGAAGAAGATATTTGCGCGTAAGTGAATGCTACGAATTCAACTGGAATTCGAACTCGACTTTCCAATCTTTTGTTCTGAGCCGATATTCACTGCACCACATCAGCTCTTGAAAATTATTGTGTAAAAGTATTTTCAATGGTTACGGGTTCACAAATGACACATTGTGATAAATTTAATAATTAAGAAAAATTCAGAAGCTGGCAAATCAGGACTGTAAAGTGGATATCTAATGATGTGCCACCAAAACTATTGCAACGTTTCCTTTGTTTAATGAGAGGAATTGGCAGGGGTATTCTCCTGATAAAAAAAAAAAATTTTCTGATAAATTTTTCGACGGTGATTTTCTGTTAAAATTTAGTTAAATTTTCCCAACACTCTTCGCAATAAATAGATCTTATTGTTCATCTTTAAAAAATCAGCTACGGAAATGCCATCAACATTCTCGAAATATGTCACTATAAACTTTCCTGTTGACATGCTTTTGATTTAATTTTAACCTTTCTGCTTTTCGGTAACCATTGCTTTGACAACTTTATTTTCATGATAGAAATAGTAAAGCAAATTGCTTTTCTGAACGCAACAGCTTGGTATCCAATAACTACAAAGTTTGCTCAGCTTATATTTTTATATAAAGCTTGTGTAGCCTGAATCAACTGAGATGTCTGTAATGTTAGCTATTGTTTCTGTAAATCTCTCGAGCATACATTAAAAGTAGTCCTTAGTTGATTCTTAGATCATCCTTTGTCCTCGCAATATGTTCTATGTTATCAAGAGAGCAACTGATTTTGATAAATTCTATTTGAGTTAAGTCTTGATAGTCATTTTCACAAAGTTCTTGTGAACCTGTAGAAATTTATCATCAAAATGTTTATATTCTTACTAATTTTTTAATTATTTTATTCAATCTTTTAATTCTTTCTAACAACTTCAAAATCTTTTTTTTTTTGCGCAGCTCATTTTTTTGCCGATGAAAAACACATTAATTTCTAAATTCTTACAAAAATCAAATAATTATCGGATTTTAATTAAACTTTCAGGACTTATTCACATCTAACTGAACTTATTTTTAATATCTTTGTTTTTATAAAATCTTCCTAAAAATTTATTTTTTACATATGTTACCTCCCTTCTAATTAATTTCCTGAGATTTCTAGAAATTGACTACCATCACGAAACTTTGTTTTATTCGTTAAATGCAGGACTTCTTGGGGAATGTAAATAACCTATTTTTCTTTTCCCTACAATTGTTACTTTTCAGAAAATCTACCCTGAATAGTGAAAACAAAAATAAGATAACAATATAAGTATATTATTTTTATTTTTTTTATTTTTTATTTTTTTATTTTTTTTTTAATCATATCACCCCGAGCAAGGCGGTAACGCCACTGATGTGCAGGGGGCTACGTAAGAGTGAAAAGATTGAAAAAGAGAAAGCCAGAAACCACATCCTAAACAGGAAACAAGGGATGAGCCTCTTCACGTGGGTGGAGTGTGAACCGGGCGATAGATTAGTCTATCTACTCCAATTGTTACTTAACAAATTGAATTCATGAAACGGTCGATCATTGTAGCAAATGTAATATGAAGATTTTTAAAATAACATTGATATATACGAAGGTGGGCTGAAAAGTTCATAGGCTGACTATAAAGTTTAGATAAACTTTTAATTGCTTTTATAAACAATACACATTAAGGATATCATAGTCTAAAGAGAAAAAACATTTTCAATGAATAATGAATTTTTACAAAAATTGTTTTCATCTTTATTTTTTAATTATAGTAATTTATAAAGTTTCAAAAATCTTTTACAATTTCTTTCAGTTATCGTCTCAATTAGGTTATTAAGTTAATAAGTAAAGACTATATTTACTAATCGAGAATTGAAAAGCTTAATACAAATCTTCACGCACCAAGATTTTAAAAGTAATTGAAAAATTGTGTGTGAAGATAGCTGTTTTTTTTTATTTTTTATGGAGGATCATAAGTGCCATATCATTAAAAGGTCACGTGTTTTAAGGGTTGCGGGGAAAAATCTTATATAAACATTTTTCGGCAGGATGTGCGTTGTGATACAGTGGATATCGGCTCGGAACGAGAAACCGGGGAGCTGAGTTCGAATTCCAGCTGAATCCATTGTATTCACTTACGCGCAAATACCCTTGGGAAAGGTATTAATCCGTCTCTTCCTTCCAGTTATGGGTTAAATAGCAGGACAGATTGGGTTCTATAGCCTTGGTCGGCAACCAGTCTACCGCAGAAAGCAATGGCAACCTACTGCGGGATAATCTTCTGCCCAGTCAGTCATGTCTCTTTCGAGACATGATCGCCCAAGCGTGTATCACGTATGGCGCTTAACTGACTGACTGACAATTCTTTAATTTCGCTTCCGTGTTTCGTGTGTACGTTTTAACACTCAACTCACACTTTTAAAATTTAAAGGAAGTTTTACTTTTCAATTCATAGTTTCAATTCATAATTTCCTCATTTTTTAAATTATGTGTGAATGTAAGTACCTCCACTTATTCGTAATACCTAAGGTTTAAAAAACCAAAAACTTATTTTTTATTTTTAGCTTTAAATTGAATTGAATGAAATTTAGAAAAACCTCATAAACTTTTCTTTTTTTTTTCGGCTGTGAACAATTATATATATTACTTAGCGTATTGGATTATAATTGATAAAAATAATAGTGTAAACAATTATGTAGTTAATAATAAAATGTAAAGAAATATAAAATTTTAATAAATAAAATAACGTTACCATTTTATGAACATCATGATAACAATTATTATTAATAAAGAATAACATGAAAAATAAGATATTAAAAATATAAATTAGTAAATACCATAACATTTCATAAATTATTAAGTTATCTCTGTCATATTATATAACTTCATTCTCAATTATTAAATTTTAAAATTGACTTAAAAGAAAGTTTTATATTATTTTGATTATTAATTTTTCAGAAAGCATCTTCAAACATAAGGAGAAAAAGCTAAAGTAACTCAAATTCAATAAAATAACAAATAATTGCTGAAAATATTATGTAAATTTAAAAAAATTACGATGTAGTTAAAACCCAGAAACGAAACGTTCACATGTTTCATAAATTTATGTCAGTTCTGGTCCACCATAATTAGCCAGACGCGTGAAGTAAAAATGATGACAAGCTGTCATCTATCACTTTGGAGCTCATAAAAATAAGCTCTCCGGGATTAAGAAAAGCTTTTATTCTAAATTTCATACTATAAACAATAATACTTGTTTTAAATCAGATTAATTTAACTTTAAATTAGCTTATTTTCCACAAACAACGTGTCACAGATGTATATTTTATTTTTGTAAAATTTTTAAAACCGATAATTAAATTTTATTTACAAACCCGTCAAAATTTTAAAATGGCCGCTAAAATAAAACTCTAAAAAATTTTAGATTCTAATCAATATAATTTCTATTTGAAATACATCAGAGTATTTTGCTTACTGGAAATAGTAAATTTAAATATTTAGTCGTTAATTAAAGCTAAAATGAAAGCTTCAAGACAGTTTTTCATTTATTAAAATTCACTTTAAAACGTAGATATCGAAAATGAATCGATATACCTAAATTATATATATCAGCCAGGTTTTGGGCAAATATAAGCTAAGCCCCTCTTCCTTGGACAATAATGAGTCTTATCCAGCCATTCTTGACCAAGAAACCTTGATATCTGCTTTATATTCAGAATTACCTTTCCGCTCTCCCAACAATTAAGAATCTGAACTGCCTTACAATTTTCCCATAGTTGAGGCGTGGGGAGAAAAGTTATGCCCCTTTCCAGGTACATTGTATTATAAATGTAGATATACTACTAAATCTATGGCCGAATGATTAAAACAAGCATTTATTTTACACCACAAATATTTATTTTTTAACATCATTTCTTTGAATCAATGATGTACTTAATTCAGTGATGAATATTTATAATATAAATTGAACATCATACAATGAAAATCTCATAAAAAGATAAAAATTCAGGTTTTACTAAGTGTCAAGCTACGAACATATACATACACGCATATATATATATATATATATATATATATATATATATATTATTATTATATTATTATATTTTATATATATATATATATATATATATATATATATATACTGTAATACAAACCTATCAGGGAATTTAAAATGTGGAAAGCCCCGTTGTTTAATCTGTAAACATCTAATAACAGACAAAACATTCTCTGTACCCAACACAAAAATAAAATTACACCCACCAAACCTTACTTGTGATAGCAAAGACATCATCTACTATCTCTTCTGCTCAATTTGCCCCAACAGTGGATATATCGGCGAATCCGGTAATAGCTTTAGATTTCGCTTCAATAATCACAAACTAAATATACGACAAAAAAATGTATACTCCCCAATTGCAGCACATTTTAATCAACCCGATCACACTTTAGAAAATTGCAAATGTTTACTAATAGACTCCAATTTTAGTTCTACACACACACACGCAGAAAGAAAGAAAAATACTGGATTTTAAAATTAAACACACACAAGCTAGGGTTAAATAGGGACTTAGGTGTGTTGAATCTCTACAAATATTTCAATAGGTAAAAAGAATTTTCTTTCAGATATTCCAAGGAATTTTTTATCTAAAACAAACAGACTTTCTCCACGGAGGTGTCGCGTGTTGATTGGTTGACCGAAAATAAACAAACGGACGTGCCGCATGCTGATTGGTTCATCGACACCACGCGATATAAACAAAAAAATAGATATTCCAAGAGATTTTTTGTCTAAAACAAACAGACTCTCTCCACGGACGTGCCGCGTGTTGATTGGTTTACCGAAAATAAACAAACGGACGTGCCGCATGCTGATTGGTTTATCGACACCACGTGATGTAAACAAAAAAGTATTCGGACGCTATCGTAAAAATACGTTTCCAATTCTAATTTAAAAATCACTTGTTTCTGATGAAGGACCGAGGACGGTCTGAAATATAAAAAATACAATAAAAATAAACAAATACTGTTTAAAAAAGTACGTTTTTAAATTCAAAACTTTTTATTAATATTCTTTCCTATATATATACTGTAATATTTTTAGTGATAATAATAAACATTTTTACATCGTTACACAAGAGCTTTCCTGTTTTAGTACTGTGAATTGTACTTCAAGTGATGATTGGTAACTAAGAAAAAAGTTTTATGGAAATTTGAAAACAGTACATTACCTTTTTCCCGACAGTTAAAAGGGGGCATAACGTTAGAATTAAAAATTGATGATGATTATGGTCATAATAAATGTGTCATGCGTGTAGTCAAATATGGCGTTCACTTTGTAGAAGTTTCCTTTTACTGGAAATTCCTTAAAAGGGCCTGTTGATGAAATGTAGAATATATAGGATGCTAATAATACTAAATAAACTGAAAAACATAGCAAAATATTTAAGTTAAGTAAAACAAATAAAGTAATTATTCGTAGATGATGGTCCATTGTATATTATGGAAATAATGGCCATAAAATTGTAATACATATTGTTTTTTTTATAACAAATTTTGTAACTATATTTTAAGGTAAATGATAGGCTGTGTTTGCATGCCACTGTTAATTCTCTTCTTTGGTTTAACAGAGCTTTTTTGTTAGCAAACTTGATTATTTGAAATTTTTCCTGTAAACACAGGAAACATAGCACATTTAAAGATTTACAAGTTCTAGGTTTTTTTTTTTTTTTTAAAATATTTTCCATTTTACCGTAGGGGTTATGTTAACTTCTTTTAATTACCAAAAGTATTTGGAGAAGGATGTTCTATTTCCGTGCACATTGTTGCTGAAAGATAACATATGTTGATACCATCCAGTTTTAAAGGAATTCTTGGTGCTATCGATAGAAAATTTTTTAAATGTTGAACTTTCTATAGTAGAAATAGTGCATAGATAAACAACAGAATCAGTTAGAAATCTATTTTGTTATGCTTGCTTGTTAGGATTTCTACAATGACATATGTTGGTATCATTATCTTTTGCTACTTTGGAATGGTGATTTTTACTTTGGTTTTTGTATTGTTTTAAAAATTTATTATGCTTTTTAATAATTTTTTCAAGGTTACATGTACAACTATAGCTTCATTTAAAAATCTTATTAAATGGATAATTTCTAGGGAAGTGTTTCTCGACTAAATTGATGTACTTCTGCCCTAACTTAATACCAACTATTTGGTCGAATCGGGGTGTGTACCAAATGATTTTTCTGTTTCTATTTTTATTCTTACTATTGTTGTTATATTTAATATATTTGATGTCAGGGAACTCTTTTTAAGGCCGTGTTATAAAATTTACTATGTTTGTAAAGTTATTGCTAATTCTATATTCTATCGAGGAGAATATTTGATTATGGATGGTATTTAGAATTTGGGTATATATATATATATATATATAAAGAGAGAGAGAGAGAGAGAGAGAGAGAGGGTAGCGTTAACTGTATTAGATCCATGTTTGACCTTCATGGTTTCAGAACCAGGTTGAATTAACTATTTAATCGGATTATCATATGTCATAAGTCAAGCGGGTTACTGGGTTAGATTAGACCTGAACCATTTGTTACACGTCTATCGTATTTTCTAAACTATAACAGATTGGTGGGAACACAGACAATTCGTAAATGTGAATAAAATCCTTTTATTATATTTGATCAAATTTATATTTGTATTAGTAATGAATATTAAGAAGAAATCGTTGTCACAGCTGACAGCTGCAATTATGTGTGTGTGTGTCTGTTTTGGGAGTATGTGCGTGTGAGTACTTGCGTTACGTTTATCAAAAACATTAACACAACTTTAATAATAGACGAGTAATTAAGCACGTGCACACATACGCACATACACGAACACATGCACACATTCATTCACACACACACACACACACACACACACACACACACACACACACACACATATATATATATATATAAATTTGTCAGGTACCTGATGAGACATTGTTCTTTCAATGTGGAAACAAATTGTACAATTTTGTAGTAGTTTGTAGCTTGCACATATTCTAACATAATTCATAATAAATATTCATAGCTCTATTTTTAAATTTTCTGCAATGTTCGGCTGCTGAACAAAAGAAAAACAAAGAAAAAAATGTACATTGCAAAATCCTGATCACCCTTGAAAAGTATTGATTGTTTTGTGCTCCATCAACTCTGTTCTGTAATTAATAAGGTGAATTGTAACGACAGGGTCAGTATACTTTGGAAGGTATGTATACTAACATTTTAAATAGTGAATGTTCTCGCGTGACAATGTAGGCACGAATAACATTATTAATATACAGATGGCTACAGATATTTATTTAAGGATACATAAACTTATGGACAAACATAACATGCGTTACACGGGGAAATAACGTGATTATTCTTGAAAATTAAACAAAGACCCATGGACTTTGCACTCTTTTATTTCAATGATTTCTTGTTCGATCTCTCATTCTTACATTTGTAAAAATATTTGCAATATTAAAGAATTATTTAAAATATCTTAATTTTATTTTGTGAGTTTAATTGAAATAATTTAAAAGTTAAGATAAGTTCATAAATTAATGTTTCTAATATAAGTATGTACTTGTTTTGACGCCCAAAGTTATGCGAGACACGCGCGCGCACAGATAACTCAGCCCTGTCAACTATGTTGAGGTAAAATCATTTTGTAATTTCCATCTGAGTAGTGAACGTAGAAAAGTAATTAGGCTAAGTGTCCATTTACCCACTTTCTTAAATGCAGTCGTCATAACTTACCAGTAATTAAATTTTTCGGTAATATATCTGGCGATAAGACAAAACATACAGAGATTACAAATAAGGACATTATATATATATATATATATATATATATATATATATATATATATACACAGCGAAACAGATCTGTCTGCGGATGACTATATATATATATATATATATATAGATTAAATTAAAAAAATACACTGGCATACATCTAATTACAAACATGTAAGTACATACATATTACAACACAACAAATCTAGGCATATATACAAATACATTCATATCCAAGTTCAAAATATTAAAAAAATATATGCATATATATACAAATCTATACACACATACTCACCAATATACTCCATAAGTATGATTTAAATATAATTTATATACATCTTATATGTATTTTCAAATATCATACACATATCAGTCAGTTAAGTGCTATACGTAATACATGCTTGGGTGGTCATGTCTCGAAAGAGACAAGACTGACTGGGAAGAAAATTATCACACAGTCGGTTGCCATTGCTTTCTGCAGTAGAATGGTTGCCAGCCAAGGCTATAGAACCCAATTTGTCCTATTATCTAACCCATAACTAAAGGGAAGAGACGGATTAATACCTTTCAAAAGGATATTCGTGCATAAGTGGATGCAAGGAATTTAACTGGAATTCGAATTCGGCTTCTCGATTTGTCGTTCCGAGTCGATATATACACAAATATAATTCACATATACAATATATAAGCTTGTACATCCACACCTACTTAGATTTATATAAGTACATACAAATATCTGATAAATAAACTAGATCTTCATATACAAATGCACACAACTACATGCATACAACATATAAATACAGTAAAATATAAACATTCATATCTACATTCATACTATATATAACTCCCAATATATCTAATATATATTTTTAAATGTAATACATACGCATTGTATGTATATTTATACAATATGTACATATATACACACATGTAATTCGCGTATTAACGTATATATATATATATATATATACACATATGTACATATATATTAACAGATTCTTAGTAGTACAAAACTTAATAACAACGAGGAATAAGTGAAATTTGGATGACATTTTTATACTAAAAGCTAAAATAAACCGACCGGTTTCGTCCCAGATCTTTTCAAGTTTATTTCTAGCAATTTTATGTAAGCTTGAAAAATAAATAATGAGAGGGGAAAAAACGAAAGAGAACTTGGGTCCAATGACATTAAAACCCAGAAAGCACTCTCTCTGTTTACAGAGAGAAGGCTTGCGGGATTTGATGTATATGGACTCCAGAACTTTCAAATGATATAGAGAGTGCGACCTAGATAGTACAGTAAAACAGTCGGCACTCAATCCAGCAATACATTCCCTGCTATTTATGGCATGTTGTGGTATGGATGACCCGGGTGTATTTACCAGTTGCGGCCGGATTCAAAATTCTGGGAGATAAATGTTATTTCATTCTATAATCCTAACGCTGAGATGTTCTTCGCATCCATAACTTCATTCGAATTTGTAAATAACAGAATTGACATGATGTGGGGGTAGAACATCCTTGTGAATGGAAGAAAGAATTGGTCGAGTAAAAAATATTACTCGGACATTAGCAGAGAAATAACATTTGCTACTAGAAAGCGAAATCTGCCCGGCTAACAACTCACCTTTTGTACCAATATAAGGAAGACGCAAATAAATGGGACATTTTTAACAACATGCAGCTTAACCTTATAAAAATTATTGATGGCATCACGCATATTGAAATCCAAAACGTCCAAAGGATATCCAATTTTAGAAAATGCCATCTTAATAAAATCCTTTTCATCGCAGAGGAAGGAATTAGAATAAATTTTAAGAGTCCTGAAAATCAGTGTTCTAATCAAATTAATTTTACGTTGACATTGACAGAAAGCATCCCAACGTGTTTACAATCCCGAAAAGGTGGCCTTCCTAAATACAGAAGTCGAAAAGCCATTACTACTCCCATGGACTTCTTCTTCTTCTATGTGCCCTGTCCCTTCAGGACGTAGGCTATCATGGATCTCCACGTCTCCCTATCCCTTGTGGCTCTTAGTATGTTTGTTCCTGTTGCTCCTGGCAACCCCCGTTCCGTCATCCACCTGATCAGACCCTGCAAATATATTATCCGCTGCCTTCCTCTGTCTCTCCTTCCTTCTATCTGTCCAGTCAGTATCAGGTTCTCCAGGCTCTCCTTCCTCATTGCATGTCCCAGGAACTTCAGTTGTCTCTTTCTGATGCTCAGCATCAATTTCCTTTTTGTTGCCATTCTTTCTAACACTTCGTCGTTGCTTGTATGCTCAGTCCACGATATCCGTAGCATCCTTCTGTAGAACCACATTTCGGCCGCTTCCAGTTTTGTCCTCATTTTCGATGATATTGTCCAGCATTCACAGCCGTATTGAAGAACTGACATCACGTAGCAGTCTAGCACTCTTTTCTTCGTTTCTATTGAGATTTTCCTGTGTGTTAGTATTTTGCTCATCTTCTGGAACGCGTCCTTTGCCATGCCAATTCGCCTTCGGATCTCCGTGTCGCACTTTCCATCTCCTGTTAGAACACTTCCTAGGTACTTAAATTCTTGGACTTGTTTGATTCTGTTATCCCCTACCTGTATTTGGCATTTTGGGTTGTATCTTTTGCTGATGACCATGCACTCAGTTTTCTTAAAGTTTATTTGTAGTCCTTTCTTGTCACTCTCCACTGCTACTTTCTGTATGAGATCTTGCAGTTTCCTTTCCGTGTCCGCAATCAGTACTGTATTGTCCGCATATCTTATGTTGTTCAGGTTGTGGCCTCCAATAACAAATCCTGGTGTGTCATCTAGGGTCCTCAAAATATTCTCGCTGTATAGGTTGAACAAATCCGGTGAAAAGACACATCCTTGTCTTACACCTTTTTCTATCTTTGTGTATCTACTGAGGTCGTTACCTGTCCGTATGCAGGCCGTTTGCTGCCAGTAGAGATTCTTGATTATTCTTATGTCTTTGCCGAAAATGTCGAGGTTGCCTAGCATTTCCATCAATTCTTTGTGTCGTATTTTGTCGAATGCTTTCGCGTAATCAATGAAGCATAGGTACAAGTCTTTCTTCATTTGTAATGCCCTTTCAGAGAGCATCCTAATCATGAATATGGCGTTCCTTGTTCCAGTGTCCTTGACGAACCCGCACTGTTCCTGCCCTATCTGTGGCCTGATTCTGCTTCTCGCTCTATTCATCAGGATTCTGACAATCAGTTTTGTAATGTGACTCATTAAGCTGATAGTTCTGTGTAGTTCGCACTCGTTTGCACCAGGTTTCTTCGGCAGCGCTATAAATATCGACTTGCATAGGTCTTCTGGTATTATTCCGCTGCTATAAAAAGGATAGACGACTATTAGACTCCTTTTCTACGGTAAATTTTAGGGACGGATGGACAGAATTTAATAAGGTGAGAAATAAGTCAGCTTCGCCCTCATTATTAAAGAGGCAAAAAGTATCACTAACATAACGATGATACATTAGAGGACGGTCAGTACGAGAAAATAATAAAGTTTCGTGAAAACCGACAAAAATATTAGCAAGCAAAGGGCCCAAAGGCGATCCCATTGCAACCCCGTCAATTTGTCGATAAATAATATTATTAGAACTAAATTCAACAGGCGAGGTGGCGAACTTCATAAGATCAACAAATACACTCTCAGAAAAATCTGAGGGAGACAAGGAGGAACGGTACAAAATATCACAACAAATCTCTATTGGCAATGGGACACAGATCAACAAGGAACAAATGTCAAAAGAACACATGAAACCACTATTGAAGGAGAAATATATATATATATGCCTTTATGGAAAATAAATATAAATACATATATACAAATTACACATTATACATACATACGGTGATACATATATAGATACATTCATACATATTAATAGGTGTATGAAAATTAAAGAAGTAAATAAACTAACAAATATAATAATTACATGAGATTTAATGGCAAGTATTGAAATCAATCTGACTCAACATTTTTCAAAATATATTCTTTTTTATGTCTACATGTGACCATTAATTAATTTCTTTTATTTATTAAATTTGAATTATCTATAATTTTTAGTATAGTCAATTTTTAAAAGGCTTAGATTACATTTTCTTCTTTATATGATTTAGTTATTGTGATAATTTCCTACGTAATATGTAGTCTGGTTCCACTACTTTTTATTTGACAGTAATATTCAGAGAGCTGTATTATTTTTCGATACTCGTGCTTAGTTTGTGTTTGTAAAATTGTTGTTTCCACTCTGTTTCAGTTGAGACAATATAGTATTTTTGCTGGTTGCCATACTGTATATGAGCTTTATAGATGATATTATTAATCAAACATTGATTGTTTAAGGACAGTTCTTATTATTTCGACAGTTACATTTTTCTTCTTTTCTTTTATTGCTATTGTTATTTTTACAATCGATACAATTATTCTATAATTTATTGTTATGATGAAATATTAATTTTTCTATACTTCTAATACTTTTTTGATAAATATCTTCTTTGTTGATGATGAACTTATGCCACTGACGATTGCCTCGTGCATGAAACTCAGAGTTGAGTCAAACGCTTAGAAATAAAATGTATATTTATTGTTAGTGGACGTTTTTGATGTTACAATACAACGAACACTGTTTTATTACCACCAGCATGTTTTATGTTTATTTGGGTAAATTGTCGCCGGTTTATATTTTTTAATCTCGCGCAAGCGTGTTGTTTGTTTTTTATTTAACAGAATGCACAATATAGCAGGGTCAGTTGGGCACCGTATGTGAGAAAAAGAACACCATGACACAATTCAATCCGCTAAAAATTTGGAAACGGCATACTGTACTGCTTGGTATTCGCACCGGAAGCTTCAATCCGAAAATAATTGGAGGAGTCTAATGGTGATTACGAAGGTGTTTAGAGTAATCGCTAGTGATGGCGACGTTATGCATCCATTCATCTTCCCATAGGACCTAAGAATCAATACTGAGGCCTACATCAAGGAGTTAGTGCTGCCCTGGGTCAAGAGGGTGGCTGTTGGAAACTCTGTCTGGCAACAGGACTCTGCACCATGCCACACAAACAAGGGAATTCGGTCACGGCTCTCAGACAATTTCTGTGACCACATCATCCCTTACATCTGGCCACCTAACTCTCCAGGCTGCACCCCCTTGATTATTATGCGTGGGGCGCAGTTGAGAGAGAGACAAACAAAATTCTTTGTAACACCAAAGATAAATTGAAGGCAAGGATTATGGCAGCATTCACAAACAAGAAAACCGTCCAAAAGAATTGCAAGGGATTCCGAAGTCGTCTGGAGTCCGTGATTGAAGCCAATCGATATTTTATTGAATAAATTTACTCTTTAGTTTTTCAAGATATTTACGTGTATTGGGACTTTGAATAAGTTCTTGCTGTTTTCATACAGATGGCATTCCCTGAACTTGCTGTGTGTAGTTTCAGATGGTAACATATCTTTAAGGAAGTACTATAAACAAGCTTTAAATTCGGTGTCAGTCATTTCGTCGTTAAACATGTCGAATTCAGTGTCTGAGAAAGTGCATTTGCGGAGTATTTTACTGCATTAATTTATTCAAAAGAAATCCACAGCTGAAGCATACAGAGTTCTTGTTGAAAGTTACGGCGACCATGCTCTGTCGGAAACAACATGCAGAGATTGGTTTAGACGCTTCAAAAATAATACTTTTAATAATATTGTAGATAAAGAACACTCTGGCACACCGAAAAAGTTTGAAGACGAAAAATTGGATACATTATTTCATGAAGACTCATGTCAGGTGAAAGCTGAAGTTGCGTAATCATTAGAAATGGATCACACAACAGTTTCGAAAAGTTTGAAAGGGTTAGAAAAGCAAGAACATTGGTACCGTATGAGTTTAAGCCGAGAGACGTCGAATGGCGTCTTGTCACGTGTGAACAGCTGCTTCAACAGCAGAAAAGTAAAAACTTTTAACATCGTATCATGAGCGGTGATGAATAGTGGATACACTACGATATCCTTAAGCGTAGAAAATCGTGGAATAAACCCGGCCATGCATCAACACCAGCGGCAAGGCCAAATATCTATAGTTCAAAGATTCCGCTCTACATTTGGTAAGATCAACTGGATTTAGTTTATTTTGAGCTACTCAAATCGACCGAAACCATCACGGGAGGTTCGCTATCAACTGATGCGCCTGAGCAGAGTATTAAAGAAAAAAAAAACCTGGCTGCTATATAAGCAGAGACAAAACAAAGTGATTTTGCAGCATGACAACACTAGACCACAGGTTTCAAAACGGGTGAAAACCTACTTGGAAATGCTTAAATGGAAAGTCCTATCTCACTCGCCGTATTCACCAGACATCCCGTCCGATTATGACTTGTTCTGATCGATGGCACATGGCCTGACTGAGCAGCACTTTCATTTCTACGAAAATGCTAAAAAATGGGTTGACTTATCGTTAGCGCCAAAAGACGTGTCGTTTTTCCGACGTAGAATTCAAATGCTGCCAAAAAGATGGGAAAAAGTAGTGACTAGCGATAGATAATACTTTCAGAGACATGTTTCTTAGTTATTTTTGTAAATAAGACATTAATTTTTATGAAAAATCAGCGAGAACTTATTTAAGGTCTTAATAATTTTTCGTAAATATATGTTAAAATGAGATGTCAGTGTTATTTTCATTTTTGCATAATTTAGACGACAATTTTCAATCGCACCCAATATATATGTGTGTGTGCACGTGTGTGTGTGTGCGCTCATGTGTGTGCGCGTGTGTGTGCGTGTGTGCGTGTGTGTGTGGTGTGGTTGTAAATTTCTAACTTCTGCTTTTATTATTATAACCACAAAGTTTAATGGAAATTCGTAAGTATGTAAAATAATATATAATAGATAAGATGAAGACAACAGTTCTAATAAATCAGTGTATCATAAAAAAACATTGATTATTATTTCAGAGAGCTTTTCAATTAATGAAATTGTCACAGTATTGTGTATGTGTGTGTGACAATGACAGAGAGAGAGAGAGAGTGAAGGAGAGAGAGAGTGAGTAGAGAAAGAGAGAAGGAGGGAGAGAGAGAGAGAGAGAGAGAGGAAGGGGTGGCACTTCTAACATTGTTCTGGCTTTTCAGAATGTTCACAGAATGCTTTCTCCTTGTTATTCTCCATTGAATGATCAATTCCTTCGCAGGGAAGGCGTTTCATTTTGTCGTCCATCGAGTGTTCTTGTGGCTGACGAAATCGGCATGGCGAATCCATAGTGAAATTGTTCATTTTATCGTTGTACATATAAATCGGGGCTGACTCCACAGGGGACATACCTGTTGGGGGAGTCATACTACCAGCTGAGAAATTAGACGATGGAATACCAATAGCTTTGGAAACAGTAGGAATGGGAAAATGACCAAGAATCTGTCCATTCTGATAGTCGGTTGCTATGCCGTTCCGACCAGTCGGATGAAACGGAGATTCATTTTGGGCCGTACCAGGATAACCTGGAATTAATGTGAAACCGCTGAATAATTCCTGCTTTTGAAGAATGTCTCCTCTTATGATATAGATGTCCTGAGCATTTTCCAGATCGTCACTGCATTCCGTACTAAGAACGTAGGTTGAACTTTCTTCGTCACCTGGTTTAATATAGACAGCGAATGTGATGTAATCAAGGACTAATTCGCTTTTGTCCTTCAGTGTTCCAAGCTCGCCATTACGTAGCGAATGGCCATCAATCTTTACCGATTTACTCTGACTAATATTCTTTATGAAGAAAGTGTCAAGGTCGCAACTCGAACCCCATATTTCGATATAATTCCTTGACATGCACTTGTCGTTGAGGAAAACGTCCGCATTTTTGCTCCGACCCACCAGGACACGATCGTCGACCCTTTTCAGGATCGGTGATTTGGGCAGATGCGATCTGATGGCTTCGGGCATGCTCTTCGCTTCATAGCGGAGGCATAGATGACTGAGATTGGTTTTCTCCACTTCGGTATTAATCCTCTCTACAGTCGACAAATCTGTATCAACCATTGACGTACCTAAAAAAAGCAAATAAAAAATGAATATAATTAAATATAAAATTAAGGGTTAACATATCTATCTATCTATCTATCTATCTATCTATCTATCTATCTATCTATCTATCTATCTATCTATCTCAGTTTGTTGACACCTGCAGTAATGTTTAATATTCCGTAATTAAAGTAACTGTCTGTTTCAAGCTTAGCGCAGTCGTCAGTTATGAAACAGACCGTCGCCAATGAAAGATGACCTTAATGCCTACTTTTATATTTACATACATTCTATTGCTGAAACCGAGTACTATAACTCATAAATATAGCATACCTTAAAGCCATATATATATATATATATATATATATATATATATATATATGAATTCATTATGCATTGGGATATGGATGTGAAAATGATTTATATATATATATATATATATATATATATATATATATATATATATATATATATATATATCGGACACCCATTCACGTGCGCTAAAAGGAAGTTAACAAAATAAAATGAAATCAATCACCAACTAATAACAAAACACACTAAAAAGAAGTCAACACAATAAGCGCAATCAAAACCCATTAACCATCAGTAGAACCACTCACATACAAAATATTAAATGACACTAAACCCTAAATAAATAAGAATAAAA
>JBBBDQ010002252.1:2195000-2207500 GCA_037127315.1 Ascarosepion bandense | reverse complement strand
AAAATTTAAAATCTATCCTTTATTTTTATTTTTATTATTTATTATATATACATAAATTCCTATAACATTTTAAAAATTTTTTTTGATAAATTTTTAGCAGAGTCCTGTATAATAAATAATATATAATATTTCGGTTCCTTTGAAGCAAATGCCGCCATAAATCTAGTTTTTGAATTTTAAATTTTAAATTGTGATTTTCGAGTATTTTTTATTAATTGGAATTTAAGTAAGTTAATTTAAACCCTCCTATTAAATACCCAATACTAATCCCCGTGTTATAGATGACTTCTTTCTTTTCTAATAACTTATCTACATATATGAACTTACAGACCAACTCTTTAAGCCTTATATTTCCGGCCCCCTTTTTTGCGACGAATTCTATTTCCTTTTTATTTTTATTTTTGTAATACTTAAATACTTTCCCTACCAATTGCTTAAATATTTTCCCTGCATTTTTTTAATATATGCATGTGTGTGTATGTATGATGTATAGTGGGGAGGCGTTCTAATGAAGAGTAGTTGTATGTTGTTGCAGATTAACGGAATTTGGCCTCGTTGTAGATAGCCCACTATAAGTCATAAAAAGATTATAAATCAAGAAAAGCGAATTAAGTTTAGAAACAACATTTTATATACACACATATCAATTTAGATTTTCACAATTAAAGTAATCCTTTAAGTATGGGCCCAACGGACGTTAAAATGTTCATGGCAATAAATGCTGAAAAGAGAGTTTTGCGTATGAATGTAGGAGCGTTGTAAATTAGGAATGTCTTCGATGTATCCGCTCCTTTGGTCGGTAAGTAGTTTTGAGACAGCGAAGGATAAGATGATAGGGAAGGTAGGTGAGCATAGTAATTCGCTTGACGTCGGTCAAGGGAGATACTAATTACACTTGTCTCTCTCGAGTCTGTCTGTGTGTGTCTGTCTGGGTCTGTCTGGCGATGCTTTCTGTATCGGCTTTTTATTCCGACTTTTGGATCGCAGCAGATCATTTGGGAATTCACATCCGTATTTGATTCTGGGCTTCCCATTGTCCGATAAATAAAATTCGCGTAGGCTCGCAAACTGGAATTTAACATTTAATTAATTTTCAGTTTTCAACCGGAACATCTGCGTCGAGCGGGATGCGCACCGACGAGTTTTGGTCATTTGCTTTCTGGTCGTGAGAGTGCAAACACCCGGTCCCTTGCTTTGCTCGGTATGTATCACCACAGATGCATATGTGTATGTGTGCATATTTGTATGTGTATGTGTGTATATGTTAGTATATATATGTGTGTGTGTGTATGCATGATTATATATATATATAACAACATTTCTCTGAAAAACATAAACATGTAGGTAATATCAGACAGATTTTGGTCAACAATACGGTGATCCTTACTCATACACACAGTAAGAGGAACCTGCAGATATTGGAGGCCATGTACATCAAATCAAAACAACCAACACTCAATAAAATCAACTTTAAAACAGGAAATAACATATTACATTGCATTTGACTAGATGGTTTTGTTGTCATTTCGCGCTATCCCGCGGTGTGACGTCATAAAACCGCATCGCAAACTTAAGAACTGCGTTTATTATTTTTGGTAACTATTGCCGTTGCCAAGCGGAGTTTTATGTCAACACAAAATAAAATCGTCGGTGATGGTGGATTTTATAATATTTCAGTTTAAACTACCTCTCTGAAGATGGCTCATGTGAGCCGAAAGCTTAGAAGAAAACCAATAAATAATTATCCAAATGTTGGAGAATTTTTGTCTTTATTTTCAACTGAAATTAAAGCAAAAATACGACGTTTAGAACGGCTCATGATTAAACATAATAGACATTCATTGTCTCTTATATTTAATAGAATATGTCTAGAAAATTACTTGCTGCCTCGATATACTAAATTTAAGTTACATGATGCCGCAGCATTAAATGATCCCACCGCTAAGAAATTGCAATGGAACCTCATAAAACGTCAAATGCACACAGCCAAACAGGAATTACAAGAAATCAACACTGAAATTGTACACATCAAAGAAATTTTACAGTCTTCTACCACAAGTGAAAAATTCAAGGAAATATTGGATTTATTATACAATACAACACAAAAGGAACATGAATCCCATAAACAAGTCATCCAAAAAAAGCTAAACAAATTATATAAAGGAAAAATACTCTTACCAAACATCAATGACAACTTCATTAACCTATCGGATTACCAACTTACTCCAGATGAAATAGAATTCCTTAATCTCGGACCAAATTTTCATGTCGCACAGAAACCTAATTCAATGTTTAAACAAATGGAAATTGAAGCTTTATACCAACAAATACTTCAACTCGAACAGGACAACCATATTACTACACAGGTAGGCTTAAAAGAATTACTCAAAGCTGAATCAATCAAACACCGTTACCATAAAAATCCTAATGATATTATAAATATGCCTCTCATAAAAGCAGCCACACATCTAAAAAATAACAAAAATATTGTTATCCGGCGTGCCGATAAAACCAATACTTTTGTTATTTTAAACAGACAGGAATATCACTCAAAATTACAGGCCATTCTCGACGATCACAACAAATTTAAAAAATTAACTTGTAATACCACAACCCAACTTAAAAAACATATTAATAAACTTATTACTGTAAACAATGCTGAAATAGGATCCTATAAACTTCAAAAGATTATAGGTGATTATCAGCCCGGCTACCTTTATGGAAATGTAAAAATCCATAAAAAAGATCATCCCCTCCGACCTATCATTTCTCAAATACCCACACCAATATATAACCTTTCCAAAACACTTAACAAACTAATTACTCCCTATCTTCCTGGAAAATATAGCATTAACTCCACGGACGAATTTTTACAGATTCTCCATTCCGTACAACCTAATAATCAAATGATTGCATCTTTGGATGTTCAAAACTTATTCACAAATGTTCCCGTCCATGAAACAATTGACATCATTATCCGTGATGTATACAACCATGCTACTCTCCCATCAATCAATATTAAACCCACTATATTAAAAAAACTATTATTAGCATGCACCACACAAGTACCCTTTCACGACCCCTTAGGCAATATTTATACACAAATAGATGGCATTGCGATGGGATCTCCTTTAGGTCCCCTTTTTTCTAATTATTATATGGCAAATCTAGAAAATAAAATAATTAATGACAACAATAAACCCTGTATATATGTAAGATATATAGATGACATCTTTGTTTTAGCTAAGAATATCGATCAAATTAAATATCTTAAAAACAAATTTGAAAGTCACTCCGTCCTCAAATTTACATTAGAACTTAATATTAATAACAAACTCCCATTCCTTGATGTATTCATTGATTCTAGCACACATAAATTTACTACTTCTCTATATAGGAAACCAACTAGCATAAATTCGTGTCTTCTTAATTATAATAGTGAATGTCCCCAACGATATAAGTTAGCTGTTATAAAAAACTTACTTCAACGCACACAAATGATATCTTCTTCCAAATCTATATTTTATAAAGAATTACACAACATTAAGCAAACACTAGTCAATAATGGATTTCCTAACTCCGTTATTGATCAACAAATTAAAATGTATCTCAACAAACTTAACAATAGCTCTAACAATAATGATAATATTAATAATGGTTTACATCAAAATAAACATAACACTATTAACTTATACTATTGCAACCAAATACATAATAATTATAAACAAGATGAAAAAACTCTCAAAAACATAATACGTAGAAATGTTAAACCAGTGGATAGTAATAATCAAATTAAACTCATTATATATTATAAAAAGTTTAAAACAATTGACCTCATAGTTTATAATAACCCAACAGGCACTAAACTAAATTCTTTACAAAAAACCAATGTAGTGTACCAATTTACATGCCCATTCAGAGATTGCATCTCTGATACTACTCAAAAACCTAGTACATATATTGGTTTTACCACAACTACGCTCTCCCGTAGACTTACATGTCATCTTTCTGATCAGAGTACTATTAAACAACATTTCTCTGAAAAACATAAACATGTAGGTAATATCAGACAGATTTTGGTCAACAATACGGTGATCCTTACTCATACACACAGTAAGAGGAACCTGCAGATATTGGAGGCCATGTACATCAAATCAAAACAACCAACACTCAATAAAATCAACTTTAAAACAGGAAATAACATATTACATTGCATTTGACTAGATGGTTTTGTTGTCATTTCGCGCTATCCCGCGGTGTGACGTCATAAAACCGCATCGCAAACTTAAGAACTGCGTTTATTATTTTTGGTAACTATTGCCGTTGCCAAGCGGAGTTTTATGTCAACACAAAATAAAATCGTCGGTGATGGTGGATTTTATAATATTTCAGTTTAAACAACCTCTCTGAAGATGGCTCATGTGAGCCGAAAGCTTAGAAGAAAACCAATAAATAATTATCCAAATGTTGGAGAATTTTTGTCTTTATTTTCAACTGAAATTAAAGCAAAAATACGACGTTTAGAACGGCTCATGATTAAACATAATAGACATTCATTGTCTCTTATATTTAATAGAATATGTCTAGAAAATTACTTGCTGCCTCGATATACTAAATATATATATATATATATATATAAAATAGAATTTTATTGAGATCTACCTTAAAATTTAAAGTTTTTCCTTTATTTTTATATATCTAAAAATTCTTATAACTGTGGTGGATTCCGGGTGAGGAACCGCACAAAACAATGAACAACAGAACAGATATGGAGATAAAAAAAAGTATGTTATATTGAACGTAATATACAAACTTGAACGCAGGTTAGTAAATCCAGGAATACTATAAGTAAGAAATAAATATATACAAGTCTTGAAGTGAAATCGTTGGAATTAGTATACTCGTGTATATTATTCTAGCTGAGTGGAGCTCAGAACTAGTATGACTTCTGATGTGTTAGTCTCTAGGTAACTTCGGTATCTCTCGTATCAGTTCCGGTACTCTCCGATAACTCGCACGGATCGCTACGAATACTCTCTACTGCCCAACTACAACGGTATTTAGTCACCTTCCCGCTTAAGGCGAAATGTGACACAAGGTCTTTTTAATGTGGGTCTTTCGGGCCATATAGCCCGGTCAAAAGTATCTGTCTATCTTTCCCCAGTCGTGATTCTATCCTTTGGCGGAACCACGACTGGGATAGTGCTCTCTGCTCGAAAGTAGAGAGCTGACAGTGTCAATAGTAGCAGAGGCAACTGCCAACTGCAACGGTATTTAGTCACCTTCCCACTTAAGGCGAAATGTGACACAAGGTCTTTTTATTGTTGGTCTTCCCGGCCATATAGCTAGGCCAAAAATATCTGTCTAGTTGTGATTCTACCCTTCGGTGGAACCACGGCTGGGTTAGTGCTCTCTGCTCGAAAGCAGAGAGCGCTCTCCACCTAAAGGCAGAGAGCTGACAGTGTCAATAGTAGCAGAGACAAATGCCGAATGCGACGGTATTTACCCACCTTCCCACGTAAGGCGAGATGTGACACAAGGTACCTTTAATGTGAGTCTTCCCGTCCATATAGCCAGGCCAAAAATATCTATCTTTCCCCAGTCGTGATTCTACCCTTCGGCGGAACTACTACTGGGTTAGTGCTCTCTGCTCGAAAGCAGAGAGCGCTCTCCACCTGAAGGCAGAGAACTGACAGTGTCATAGTAGAAGAGGCAAGTTCCGGCTGCGGCTGCTCTTCTCTCTATGGCAGGAGTATATGTACATTCAGTCGAGTCCATTATCATATACAAAAGGGGAGATCCCACAACAATAACATTTTTTCCTTTTATTATTTATTTAAACAAATATTTTTTGGTAAACTTTTAACAGTCTAATAATTAAATAATATATAATATATTGGTTCCTTTTTCTTCTTTCCTTCTTTCTTTCTTTTTTCTCCCTTCCTTTTTGTCTCTCCAATGATTTTTTCAAACGCACAACTGGAACTTTCAGGACGCACAACTAGATGTTCAAAATAAGTGAGAAGCCGATCAAGAATTATAAACACTTTCATCCTGGTTTATAAGATCTTAAAATATATTTTTGAGGTATTATACATCCGGACATTACTTCAGAATTTTATTTAGCGCCCTTTCTCATTCTGGAAATTATATTATGGCTAACTTCTCGTTTTCGCACAATGTGCAGACATCACGAGAGTTGCAATGTCTGTTTTTTTTAATATGCTCCATGTTATATCAGGGTCTTTGCCGTGTTTTCTCTTTCAATTTTCTTAAAATTTAATTAAATTGAGCAGTATTATTTTAGTTATGCCGGAAATGAACAAATCTTTATTTTAACCATCCTAGTTTAGTTGCTTCAGTCACGTGTGAGAGATGCCTCCCTATTTGAAATCTTGTAATTGACACATTAAGTTTTAATTTTAGATTAATCTGCTTCATGCTTGACAATCAAAACTTTTTAAATATTTTAACTGAAATTTTCCATAATTAAATAAAAAAATATAATAACATGCAAACAACCAATATGATCAGCAGAGAAAATAACTGACAGTTCTCTTCTCTTCCACAGGTAATAATATTTTCAAACGATTTGCAATCTTTTATACTGGTCTATGCACAAATATTCTGACCGTTTACTCGTTCGTATGCTCTTAAAACGAGTCAGAATTTCAGAGACTACAAGACGAATAAAGACTAAAAAAGAGAGCAGCACCAGGTTAAACATTAAAATAGAAAGTGGTTGAAATGGATCAGGGTACAGACAGAGCAAGAGAAATAATGTTATAGAAGTGATTAAACAGCAAAAATGGAAGTGGGATAGACATATAACAGGAAAAAAGGGTAACAGGTGAAGCAAAATGTTTTTTTGATGAGAAATGAACGAGAAAGAAAAATAGAAGAATGCCAAATAGAAAATGAACAAATGATAGGCATTTGCTGATATGAACTAAAATAGAACAGAACAGGCACGGTTGTCATGGAAAAAATGCATTTTTTACGGTAAACGGGGATGATGATGATGATGATGATGATGTGCACACATATATACACATGAAAATATTTAGATGTATAAACTGATGAAAAATAAATATAATAGTAGACGGAAGTACAATGTCTAATTTGTTTTGAATACAGTATTGGGCAGGGTTAGAGGTATTATGCGAAAATATCTAAAGTCTTTAGTCATCATGTGACGTAGTTACTCTCATACCAATGATGCACCTGTCTCTAAGCTTTAGCTAAGGTACTCTGTGATGAAAAGAAAATCAGTACGTGCAGGTGATATGTCACGTAGACATACGCATTCCGTTTCTGTTCAATTAGAACTGTTTGAGAGTGGTCGGATTGTTGTCGTCTTGATGTTCACATTGGAGAATTAGTATGTATGTTGGATATGAAGAGTCGGTCGTGCTTCGATGTTGTCAACAGAGATGAAAATGAATATGCGTACATTAGTGGGACAGTTTCTAGATAGCCACATACTATAGATGCTAAAATTTAATGCATTGTGAGGATATCAGTGGCGAACAGTATAGCGTCCAAAGCAGAGAGCAGAGATTAAGACAACTGTCGTCCCATGATTGTTGACACAGACAATTGTTAATCATTTAACTGCATTAGGACGACGGGAAAAGATTTCCACTTACATCACAATGCTATCTCACGAGTGTCACTTAGGTCGTGACAAGTGATGAGATCAGTTCCTGTTTTGAGAGATGTGATAAATTCAGAGTAAATTCACATACGGTATACAAACCCTACCCACATTTGTCATCACAATACTGATTGTCATAATTTGCAACTCCTGCTCATTTCTTGTGTTTGTAGGGTGGGGGACATTTGACATTACCATGTACGTTAAAAACATTGCTCAATCCGTTTTGCTGCTGCCATTCTTGCAACGGGAATTTGTTATGCTGTTTTCATTCCGCCCACATGATGCTCGTGTCACGTTTGTCAGACTTTGAACCCCGGCTGGTCCTTCGCGTCAACGCCCGAAACCTCCGCGACTGATCGGTAGTTCCAAACCGGGCTCTGTCTCACGTTGTGTTATATTGATCACAAAGCCGGTTTGGGTTGAAAGTCGCCAAAATCTGCTGCATCGACGATCCAGACAGAGCTAGGAGCATCAATAAGAAAAGGAAATCTTTGTGAAGTTAACAATAAGTTGTTTATATATATATATATATATATATATATATATATATATATATATATGTGTGTGTGTGTGTGTGTGTTCTGTTCGGTAACATTTTATCTAAGTTGGTTGGTATGGCACCAAGCTAAAAACGGAGGTTCTTCACGCGAAAACAAGTTTTTTGTGCTAACTCACTCACTCTCGAACTAACAGTCAAACTAACTCTACTCAACTCTGCTGTAATATCTGAAAATCCACCGATACTTGCTTATATTGAACCTCACATCCAGCAGGGGTAGTTGTGATGCATTTTGAGTACGCTTAACATTTCCAAATGACCAATAAGGGATCCTCATTTTGGTCACCTAATCAACCTCGTCTCCTCTTCTATGTGAGTGCGCCCTACTACTGTTCGAGGGGTGTGAAACGTTTCTCTCCGACTTTCTTGAAATCCACTGGGGTCTTTTTTTCTCACTGGTCATCTTATCAACCACGTCTTCTTCTCTCCTGTGTGAGTGCCTTTTACTATTGCCTGAGGGGCGTGTTCCAGCTAAAATGGCCAAATTTTAATTTATTTCCCATTGAACCTTTGGTGAGTGGTTGTTTCACATCAGTGTTTTATCATTTCAATCGTCG
The DNA here is from genome assembly GCA_037127315.1 of Ascarosepion bandense. Taxonomy (NCBI): domain Eukaryota; kingdom Metazoa; phylum Mollusca; class Cephalopoda; order Sepiida; family Sepiidae; genus Ascarosepion; species Ascarosepion bandense. The sequence goes on along the minus strand of JBBBDQ010002252.1, from coordinate 2,198,724 downwards.
TAAGAAATTATCTAGCTTCGGTCGTAAAGAAAATGATGTTTCTCTTTTAATTATCAGCATCGCAAAATTCTCCAAAGAAAACTTTATTTTTGAGAATTCCGTCTCTTTTTCTCACCAAGGGTGGCCAATCCCTAAGGGTCATAAAATTCTTCAAGTCAGAGAAAAGTCTGTTTTAAATCAAATCTTTAGACAGCTGTCATTTTATCAATAGTCGTTAAATTTCCCAATAATCGAGAGACTCACTTTTTTGCAATCATGGTTATTCTGTACATTGTCTTTTGTTCGAATTTATAGCCAGCACTCAAAAGTCATAAAAAAACTTGATCTATTTTTCTTGCGTATTCTCCTTAGAATATCCTTCACATAGCTTCTAGCGGGTGAAGAAGAAAAAACAACCAAATATTATCCTTCTCATTTTCTCAGCACCATAAACAATGTTACAAGACCTGTTCCTCCATTGAACAAGTATGGGACTTGGTAGCATGGCACCTTACTAATTTATTTAACCAGCTCTGCATCTCTTGCTGTCTACGTTGACAAATGCAAGAAGCGCGTTATAATGAATTAGAAGACGATATGCATATAAGAATAAAGGCTGGTATTAACACACAAGTAACAGTTTATTAATAAAAGATCTAAATTCTATTGATAAACACCTTATTCTGGAAATGTTATTGATCTGTAGATGTGATCATTTACTGGAATAATATTATCTTACTGTATGTTTAACCTTGAGTAAATCGCAGCAATTGCTACACACATATAGCGTTGCTAGTTTATTTTCTGTTTTATATATATATATATATATATATATATATATATATATATATATATATATATATATATATATATATATATATATATATAATTGGATGTGCGTTGTGGTGCAGTGGATATCGTCTCGGAACGTTAAATCAGAGATCCGAGTTCGAATTCCAGATGAAATACGCGCAAATACCCTTGGGAAAGGTATTATTCCGCCGCTTCTCCCTCCAGCTATGGGTTAAATATCAGGACAGATTGAGTTCTATAGCCTTTGTTGGCAACCAGTCTCCCACAGAAACAAATTGCAATCTACTGTGGGAAAATCTTCTGCCCAGTCAGTCTGTCTCTTTTGAGACATGATCGGCACATAACTGACTGATATATATATATATATATATATATATATATATATATATGGATGTGGCGTGTGTGTGCATGTGTGTGTGTGTGTGTGTGTGTATACAGATATACAGAAGTATCAGTATATATATAATATGTTCAATCTATGTAATATATGGAGTAACGTAATGTTAAGTAAGGAAGATATAATTACCTTCTAATAAGAATTTTTAATTTTAATTTAATTTTTTTGGCTTCTGTTCCGATGAACTTAGCTCACTGGTGCCACCTATATATGAATTTACTCGAGTCACAAGATTAGCAACTAGGTCCCAACCTTTTACTGTGAAACCAGTAAAATGTAAACGCAAATTCTACAACAACAGCTTCTTTCCTCGCACTTCCCGCCTGTGGAATTCCCTTCCATTTACTTGCTTTCCCAACAGCTTCCATCTCCAAGAATTTAAATGTAAAGTCAATTGTCATCTCCTATCTTACTAACTTGCATCCCTCTCTCATACTCCTTTCTCCGTCCACTCCACTCTCATCAGTATTCTCATCCTTCTCTTACCCACTTCATGACACCCCCTATAACCTGTCACTCTTTCTCATAACTTTCCTCCTATGTGACCCCCTGTAAAACAGTGGCAGTAAAATGCCTTGCATGGAGCGATATAATTATAAAAAAAAAAAAAATTCGAATTTCGAGAAACGTTACTGGGTTTTTTATTTTTCATTTTTGCATTGATAGATTTTCCTATAGGAACATGTATAGAGGAATCCCTCGATTAGTGTGGCCAATGTTTGTACATCGGTAACTATTAAAAAAAAATCAATTTTCAATTATTATAGTTCAAGTGATTAATGTTTTACTGCTCTAAACGAGTATAATGTATGCACAAATCGCATTTTGGTATATAAAAACTTTAGCACACTAATCGAAAACGGATTAATCGAATGCACATTAATCGAGGGATTCTTTCATTAACATTACTACAGGAGATCTATAGAGATAACGTAATGCTATATAAGGAACAGACTTTTGTTAAAGAAATTATGTATAATAGAGCACACATTACTTTTTATAGTTGTAGCTACGAACTTGTGGATACATCAAGACTTTGTAGACTTTGAAAATGAAAATTAAAGCAAAAAAAAAAAAAAAAAGAAATTAAATTTTAACATTGAAATACAGAAATCTCGATACAAATTTTATTATGAATTTTTTCTTGACAAATCGTAACATTTCAGTAAAAATCACAAGTTGCCTAAACTTATATTTTTTAAATTATACAGTTTTTAGCATTACAATTAAAATATTTGTAATTTATCCAGTCATTTTTCAAATTAAATTAAATTTATTTCTTCTAGCGGTTATCTTTAAGAATATGTAACAATTATTAATTTATGTGATATCATAGAATTAAGAGAAAATTCATTAAACATGTTCTCATATATATTTTTTTTTACAAGAGAATCTCTTATTAAAGAAATTTTATCAGTGATTAAATACACAGGGAAAATTTAGTTGTCATTTATTGTAGGCTAAATTCCCAAAATTTGAAAACATTAAAAAAAAAAAAAATGTAAAAAATATGTCCACTTAGACATACAAGAATCCTCACAAACTTATATACATATAGACTTATCTACGGTTTTAATGCACGTGACGCGTATCTAACCAATAAGAACAAAATTGCAAAAATATCAGTTTCTGTCTCTTTTCTGCTTTTATTTCGAACTCGAATTCTTTTTAATCATTTCACCCCAAGTAAGGCGGTAACGCCACTGATGCGCAGGAGACTACATAAGAGAAAAGGATTGGATAGGAGGAATGTAAAGGGAAAGACGAACCAGTTACAGGGGGTGTCAGAGAAGGGAGCAAGCGAAGGATAGAAATACAGGTATGATGACAGTTGCAAATGTAGAGAGAAAGGAAAAGATATACAGGGTGATGTAGGAAAAACTGGAGTCAAGTGGTTAAGAGATGGGTACTGACATTGCATTTAAATTCCTGGAGGTTGTAGGCGTCAGGAAAGCAAGAATATGGAAGAGAGTTCCACAGGCGGGAAGTGCGAGAAAAGAAGCTGAAGAGTAGAGTTGTCGTCTGCATTTGATTAATCTAACTGTGACGAAGCTTTAACAAAAGTGAAACATGTTAGGTTGATACACGTTTCGCATTTGCTCTTTATTTTATCACACACACACACACACACACACACACACACACACACACACACACACACACACACACACACACATATATATATATATATATATAAGTTTGTCTCTTTAACAGAAGTCGACATTAATCTACTCTATTAAAGAGACAAACTCTTTGTACTTATTAATGGTCTAAGCAACGATACCGAGCACTTTACGCGAAAAAACCTGCTTGCCAAAATACATTTTATCAGTAAAACCACTGAAAAACATCAACATTGTCGCTAACCATTATCACAGTTAAACACTATATATATATATATATATATATATATATATATATATATATATATATATATATATGGGAGAAATGATACATAAACATTAAATAATGTTAACAGAACAATTTAATCGATAGATAATCTACAGTAAATTTGCGTCCAGGTTTTTCTAACGT